>JAPZEB010000023.1:51328-84909 GCA_029783705.1 Chaetodon striatus | reverse complement strand
AGCATGTGTGTATGCTCTTTGAACGACACATACATCCACTGATTTGTATTTCTTTTTACGGTCTTTCAGTGGGAGGTTGCTGATGCTGTCCTGGAGGTGTTCCACAAGCTGCTGCGGGACTATGAGCCCCAGCCATCAGACTTTGTCCAGGAGATGGTGGAGCTGCAGGGTGAGCAGGTCCCGGCCCACAAGCCCCCTGGCCACAGCATCATGTTCCACCTGCTCAATGACTCGCCCATGCTGGCGCTCTGCCTCAGCCTGCTGGAGGAGGGTGTACGCCAGCTGGACACCTTTGCACCGTTCCCTGGTGAGAGAGCATATGCAGCTGCTGTCAGAGAAAGAGGTCGCTTTTATGTGTGTATGTGATTGATCTGACAACAAGCTCTGTTACTCTTCCCCTACAGGAAAGAAGCACTTGGAGTCTGCGGTGCTTCACTGCCTGTGCCTGCTGGACTTGGCTCTGCAGAAAGAGGTGGTGTTCATGGACCTCCTCAGGGAGAGCCAGTCCTCTCTGCTGGTTTCCCCCCTAGAGCAGCTCCTCCAGGGGGTCAGTCCTCAAACTCGAAGGGCAGATCATATCGTCAATATAGCCAGGTAACGGCATCCAGGTTTTCATACAAACTGTGGTATTGACTCCTTTGTTGTGATTTTAGTTGTCCGTTTTCATATAATATGTCTATAACATGTCTTTCCTGTGTCTGTCTATGCTTTACTAGTGTTACTATGTTTGTCTCTTGCAGGTATCTGTACCACAGCAGCTCAAACCCAGAGGCGGCCTTCCAGAGCGCCAAGATCCTGCGTCGTATAGCCAACTACCCCAACATTCAGACGAGGCTAGTGGGAGATTTCACTCACGACCAGGTATACAAGTCTCAAGTCCTAATGAAAAAAGTACTGCTCCCATAAAGCTTCCAAAAATTTCACAAAATCATAAGCAGAGAGCAAAAGAAAACAAAAACACTGTAGAGTAGTTTTATTCTTATTTACATATTTTAATAGCTTCTTTGGATATGATGTCATACATCAGTGGGGTGGCCAGATGGAGGGCAGGCAACTGGTGGCAAAGACTACCAACGCTACACAAATGGCTATGATTTGTGCTGTTTACGGCTGTTTCAATCGATCAAGTTGGCAAAACACAAAAGGCCACTTTAAACCCTGAAAAAGTACGACATAAAGGGGAGAATTAAAAAAAGAAAAACTCACTGATAAACAGCAGCTGATGTGGATGAAAAACCTGCGTCTTCAGTCTGGAGGAGTGGAGTCAACTAATGTCTGTGGGTTCAACATGCCTCGAGTTGGATGCAATTACAGTGTGTTTTTGGCCACGACCCAGATTTCTAGACGCATTTCACCAGCCTTACAGCAGCGCACCCTACTGAGCTCAAATATAAAAGACAGTTATACTTAACTCAACTAGCAAAAAATAAGATGGATCGACTGAATGGCACACAGAATAGTTACTCTTTTTGTATGGATCACATCCAACATGAGATTGAGTTTTCGATGATACCTGCTGCCTGCAGGTTCATCCAGCTGTGTTATGTAGTCACTTTCCTCTATATCCAATTCACGCTGTATATGGATTCATCACTTCCTGCCCTCCATGTAAATTAAGCGCTTCATAATAGTGACGTGATTGCCAACAAGTTATTGGCTAAAATTAAATCTTGGATGCCACTTGACTTTAGTTGACATGAACTCAGTGGATTGGTGCATTATACTAGTGTACTAATAATGTACAGTACAATATCTACAACTCAATGTAATGTTATCCAATGACTTGGGTAGAGGTTTCAGGAAAGGTTTTTTTAATTGGTTCATTAAGGTGCATTTGTATTAATGACCGTCACTTTGGTGATGCATGAAACGTTGTTGTATTTGAAGTTATGACCAATTTTTGTCTCTTCCTCCCCAGGCTGTGAGTGACAAGCTTATGGCAGGCTTTGTGGAGTGTCTGGACAATGAAGAGGCTGAGGAGGGAACAGAGAACGGAGATGGTGAGAGAGACGTTTTTTTCTACAGGCTGTACCATCTTCTGCATTTGGTAGAAGTCCCTACAGAAAGCTGAACTCTTGTATCATGACTGTCATACTTCCAGACTCGGAGACGCAAAAGAAAGTTGCAAGAATCAGACATGAAACCCAGATCCATATGCTGAACCTGCTCATCACCTCCTTGGAGCTGAAGACGCCAAATCTGGCCCTGTATCTTTTAGGCTATGAAGTCAAGAAGCCTGTGTCCTCAACCAACCTACAGGACCCAGGTCAGACCACAGTTTTAGCTGCTGGCATGTACTTTATTGTCAAATGCACAATGATTACAGAAAAACAGTCAGTGTTAATGAAAATGCCTTTAATAAGGCTAATTAAAAGTACGTATTTATGTAGGTGGTCGTTGTGATTTGGATTGAACAGGATCAGATGACCTGAGTGTTATCTTTTAGATGACAGTGCATTTGTGTGTTCCAGGTGTTTTGGGATGTCCACGTAGCTGCCTCCACGCCATCCTAAGTCTGCTGCAGAGAGGCACTGAGAAGAGATCAGGACCTGTACTCACACAGCAGGCCCCACACCTGGCTGAGCTCTGCTACCAGGTACTCCCCACCCTCTACTTTGCACTTTTTGTTTAGCAGGTAGAATGTATGTTTGGAGTTTGTTTGTTGGCTGATTGCTTTATTAATCTGAAATTTTCCGTCTCTGTCATTGTCTCCCTCTCTCAGGTGATCTACCAGCTGTGTGCCTGCCCAGAGACATCAGGACCCACCATGCGCTATTTGAGGACCAGCCAGGACTTTCTGTTCTCTCATTTGCAGCACCTTCCCTTCATCCTGCCCAGTGAGTACAGGATCTCCGTGGTCCTAAAATATATAATAGCAAAAGCATTAGAGATGTAATGAAGGAAAATCACGCAACATAAAGGCAGGAAATGCAAAACATTAATAGAAATTTGTGGTTATTTTGTGTTTCCGCTAAAAGAAAATAATGGTTTAAATTTGACAAAGCTATGTACACTATGTCACTGATGAAATCTGAATGTGAGTGCATGTTGGTAAACTTTTGTTTTCATTGCCTTTATTCTACTTTCTGCCTTCCTCAGGTAACCAAATCGCTGCCCTCTCCCAAATGTCTTGGCTCATGAAAACAGCTGCCATTGAGCTGAGAGTGACCTCACTGAACCGCCAGCGTTCACATACACAACGCCTCGTCAGCCTCCTGCTTGATGACCAGCCACACACTCAACACACGGGTATATCTGAGTGTTTTAAAATGTCTTAAAGTTCTATGTAATTCTCCAAATATTGGCCTCTAGTAGGTATTTTTTCAGAGGAATGGCACACAATTCAATTTGTACACACTTTTTGAGACAAATTAATTCTGGCCTTTTTATTTTTGTTGGTTATTGTTTTAAAAGATCATTTTGCCAAAGGCTGGCAATACTGTTATAAAAAAATAAAAGTAATGATAATACATTCTCACCCATGACTTGAAACAAAGCTAATTAACGCATTAAACCAAGAAACAAACAATTTTTCTTTTCAGCTGATGGTGAATCTGGAATTGAAGAAGAAACCAGATCAGTCAGCGGGTTCCTGCATTTTGACACAGTTTCTAAAGGTTTGGGACACCTTTGTACATTTAAATCAAATATTGTTAATTAAATACAATCAGCATCCACTTTTTACAAACTTAAATGTTTTGAGTAATTCATTCAAGCTGTCCTTTAAGTCTCTTGTTCTTGGTTTTGTCTTGTACTTTCATCTTGTCCTTGTTTGATGCCATCAGTGCGCAGGAAGCTGCTGAGTGTGCTGGATGCCATCGACTTCAGTCAGGATATGCCCGAGCTCCTGCAGCTCGACTTTTTTGAGCGCACTCAGATTGAGCAGGTGATCTCCAATTGTGAGCATGTCAATGAGCAAGGGCACACTGTGTGCAACGTTAAGGTGGGTTTCCAGGATAAACATGTAATCCTATCTGTTGTGTTGTTTCAATGTTTTTTTAATTTTGTGTTTGATCTTTTGCTGATTTGCTGTCATGTTTCGTTTTAATTTCTAACAGTTGCTACATAGAGTACTGGTCGCTGAGGTGAACGCACTGCAGGGAATGGCAGCCATTGGACAGAGGCCCCTGTTAATGGAGGTGAGTGAAGTAAAACCAATGGGACTGAAAGCTAGAGATTTAAAAAGTTTTGCCCTCATTCATCTTTGTTCTTCTAGGAGGTGAACTCCATCCTGCAGCAGGTGGTGGAACGCAATCGCGTCCGTAGGAGTTTGAGTGCAAAGCGACATGCGCTGCGGTCCTGGAGGAGCCTGGTGGAGACGCTGTTGACTGCCTGCCCTGCTGATCTCATACCTGCTGATGACAGGCAGCTCATCATCAGAGACCTGCTGTTAGACCTGCATGATAAGGTCAGTGAGAATGTTTGCCACATGGAGGGTGAGATTAGTGTAGCAGTAATATCTAAACAGGCATTTTTACTGTATTTTAAACACAATAATTTATGGAAAGGTTTGGCTAGGTACAGTTTTAATGCTCACCCCTTTTTTGCTCCTGGTTGTCATGACGCTAAATCTAAAAGTTGCTGTGCATTATAGGTGTTATCTGAAGATGCAGCTGGAGAACTGATGCCCATCGTTGCTGGGGCAGTCTTCACTCTGACAGCCCAACTCAGCCAATCAGTCCTGTCTGAGCAGCAGCAGGGGGCGGGGTTAGAAGCGTCCTCTGGCTTTGCCTCCATCGCCAACTCGGCCCTGCACCTGATTCTCCGCAAGCTGCTGGACTTCATCCTTTGTACTGGTTAGTGATGACATAGACCCACATTTCCCACATGGGATATCTTTCTACTTTAAACCTTGGTGAGGTTTGGTTTTATAATTTTATCTTTTACACTTTAAGGAGGTGGATACCAACGTCTGCGTGCTCACTTGTATGGCTCTCTGCTGTACTACCTTCAAATCGCCCAGAAACCTGAAGAACCAGACACTCTGCAGACAGGTACAACACAGACACATTCACACAGACAGTCTGGCAGATATGCAGAGCTCATATTGATTAATTCAAGCATGACATACCTTTTTTTTATTTCACAAATTGATATTTCCTGTCTGACAGAAGTCAGAATGCTGCAGGGTTTTTACAGATAAGGCCTTTATCTGGTATTATTGTAAAGGGACAATGTACAGATGCTGTTTGGTTATCTGAGAAAATCTCCCTCTCTCACAGGGAAGGCAATGTGGGAGCGTCTCACAGCCCCTGAAGATGGGTTCTCCAAACTGCAGCGAGAGAATCTCGCTATCATCGAGAACTATGGCAAGGCTCTCATGGAGGTGGTGTGTCGGGACGCCTGTGACGGCCATGAAATCAGCAGGGTAAGAGCCAAACGACGTGGCTCATACAACAATATGACTCATGTACTAACTCAGCCTTGTACTGATTTAAACCCCTTTTCCACTGCACAAAAAACCCACTAACACTCGCCAACGTCTGGCTTTTGTTTTTCATTGAAAATGTTACAATCCGCTTTCACACTCAGGTCAAATGACTCTGCAGTAGTCACGGGTATTTATCGGCTCTGGCTCCGATCGACAGTGACGGAAATACAATACCTTGTGAACGTGCTAATTTTAGCCCTTTTAAAGTGAGATATAATGATGCACCACCACAAAATATAATCCATCTCCGACCAAGCCACGCTGTAGCATTTTGACTGGCCTCCATGTTGCCTTTTACTGTCTATTAACCTGTTTTCCAGCCTGTCTGTGATGTAGAACGTGACACACTGGTAAAAAAAATAAAAAACAAAGGCATGCTCATCTGCTGCAAAACCATGTACATAGCTGTAGTTCACAGACAGTGGGAAAGCAGTCAGTTGCCTATTTTTAGAGGGTGTTCCTGTGTTTAAAAAACCCACTCACACATGCTTATTTTGGTGGAAAGGGGTAATTAAGTTAACAAGGTGTAGTCCACTTCCAAAAATGTAGTAAAACCACACATTTTTTTAATGAAGCATGCACTAAATTAGCGTGCATATGGAATTACAAAGGTTTGTTGAGAGGCTAAATGCAGATGAAAGAAATTCAGTCCAAATAGCTAAGACAAATACCGCTATATTTTCTGACTGCCTTGTAAGGCTCTTTGTTTAACTCTCAGTGCTCCCTTTGTTTCCTCTTCCTGTCTATCAGATGTTGGCTCTGGCAGTGCTGGACCGGATCCTGTCCATAGACCGTCAGAATCAGTGGCTGGTCTACATCTGTAACAGCGGCTACCTGCGATCGCTTGTGGAGAGCCTGAGACAGGATGATGCCGCCCTGCAGAGCCTGCTCACACCTCAGCCTCCGCTCCTCAAACCACTCTACATCTATGAGAGCAAGATGGTGAGCAGATGTGCACTTATACAGACACACTCCATTGCGCTGTTTATTTTCCCCCAAAGACTTCACTCTATAAGCCCCACAGGACAACTAACCTCTGTCTAAAGCCTCTGTGAGTACAGGATTTATGAAGGGTACAAACTCTGCTGTGTGTTTTCAGGCTCTGCTGACTCGTGTGGCGAAGACAGGTCAGGGAGCTGTGGAGCTGCTGCGCTGTGGGCTGGTGGCACAGCTAATAGAGTGTCAGGTGTTTGACATGGTACCTGACAGCGATGCACACAGGTATGCAAGTGGAAATGTAGAAAAAAAGGTGCTTTGGTAACTTTGAAGTGTTTTTATGACTGTACAATCAGGATGTTATCAACATTATGTGTTTGAATTGGTCATTTTGGATAAAACATCCCGAGGGGAGATCAATTTCTTAGACTCAAAACAGACTCCTACCAAATTAGTGTAAAGAATAATACATACTGAATGTTGGGATGGTAATTCCCTCACTAAAGCAACACAATTACAAGTGAGTATTTTGCTTCAATCTGGTGCATTTAACTGACTCTAGCTTGTTTCTCTAGTATCCAAATGACACCTACTCTGAATGTGTCCGTGTATAATATTATCATTAAGTTTTTGTATTTTCCCTGCTGGTCCACAGAGTGATGAGGGACCCATCAGGCTTCATCCCCAGCCCTATGGACCGCTACAGGCAGATTCTCTTGCCAACCTTGAGGCTCTTCCAGGTGATCCTGACCTCTACCACCATGAACCACCAGCAGGGGGCGGCACAGGTATGCACACAACGACTGATATCATGAAGACAACTCTTAGTGTTGTAGGATTTTATTTATTTATTTTTTTGACCTTGAAAATTCTGAAAGTCAGTATGTTATTATTGTTTCCTGTAGGTTATAAATGCTGTCTTGCGTCTGTACAGACTCTCTACACTGTTGTGGGGACTAATGCTTCATTTAGTATCTGTGATCAGCTGGCTAGAAGAAAGAGCAGGATTTAAAAATGAGTGTACCTCATACAACTTGAATTTGCATTGCATGAGAGTGCCACGAAAGAGTTCAGTGTGTGCACATGATTGTTTTGTTAATTAAAAACAACATGGTGGTGTTTGTGAAAATTGCAGTTTTACAAATGTTTCACTTACATCTTAACTCTCTGTTTTTCTGTGTGTGTGTAGGTTCTTCAGTGGCTGATTGTGCATGCGGACACCATTCAGTCCCTGTTGCGCTGTCAGGAGCTCAGTATGGGGGCTTTACAAGAGCTCTCCTTGCTCACTGGCATCATCAGTAAGACAGCTCTGCCAGGTACAATTACAAACACTCAACCCGCTCTGCATTTTTTTCACTTTGCAATCTGTTATATACTCCTGTTTCCATTATGAAAGCCACTTTATCACATATAAAAGCGGTTGTTCCTGTACTGCTTGGTCTTCAGGTGCCCTTGAGACAGGTGGGGAGGTCAACAGTGCTGCTCTGATGGAGTTCCAGGGCCACATCAACAGATTCCAGGTTAGAGAGCAGCCAATGTTTTTCTCATGTATATTATAGATGCTGTCGTCTTGTGTATCCCTGCTTATGCACATATATTCCAATGTGTAAATTTTATGTATGTTTATGAGTCTCTTCTTTTTTAGCGTCTCTGTCTCTCCCTGCTTGGCCGTCTGGCTGGGAGTGAGCGGGAGAGGTTGCTAAAGCAGGCGGAGATCGCTGCACCAGGAGACTCAGCAGAAAGACGAGAGGAGATGGAGGTGGCCATGCAACAGGTCTGACAAACTCATTCTGTAAATGAAGTAGTCAGAGATATATGATGGGGTTGCGGGTGCCTGCGATTACTTCAGCAGTATAGTTTATAGAAGTGCCTTCCTAGTTAGAAGTTAGCAAGTATACCTTTCGCATATTCCAACTCAAGAAAGGACAGTGGGGCGTCCCCTAATCGTGATTATTCATCAGCATTCCATTGTTAGTGACCTGAAAGGTGCTGTCCTCTGTACCCAGGTGTGCGCTAACATCATGGAGTACTGCCAAACGCTGCTGCTGCAGAGCTCAGCCCAGGCCCAGTTCAGCATCTGCCTCTTCAGCCCATCAGGCAGCGAGCCAGCTGGCAGGGACGCAGGACGCGCAGGTCAGTGACATTCTGCCCATACTGATGCAGAGGAAAATTCATTTCACATAGTTCAAAACTTTCTCTTAAAAACAGTATTAGCCCTGTGTCATTTGTGAAATGTCCTTTTCAGCATCTGATAGTTCACAGATCAATCCAGAAACCCCAAATCTCTTGAGGCCTGTTTAGCTTTTACCACAAGTTAGCCTTTTTTCCCAGCAGCACTTATCTACTCCTAAAAATACGACACTGAACTGCGGCCCATGTTTTTTTAAGATCTCTCATCCACTCTGCCATCGATGGCTTACGCCCGAGCCCCCGGCCTGGGTCTAGTCCTGTACCTGCTGAAGAACAGCGCTGCAGATTTCTTCCGCTTCCACCAGAGTCACAGACAGAGCTTGGGCAAGCTGCAGAGCCTGGATCAGCTGCCTCCTGAGGAGCTCAAGGAGGTAATGATGCACCAACACTCTGCTGTAAATGCTGAGCAATCTGTTATAATGCCTCCATGCTGGCGACAGCCGTGGGATTAACTGATTAGATTTGGGTGGACAAAGGTCAGTCAGTGTCACTGTGACCTCACAAAATGTTTTCGAACATTACCCGAGAAATCATGCACTGCTTGCGGCAAAATTTCATACAAATTTCTAATAGGATAAAATGTCATACTGATGACATTTTATCCCAAAAGGTCAAAGGTCAGCTTCACTGTGACATCATAATATTCTGCAAAAACAGTTTCCTGGCCTTTATTCAACGCTGTAACTCAGGAACAGAAGGGGAGACATTTGGGCAGACACTGAATTGGACACACTAATCTTGGGTGCACATCTTGAAACTGTATTGATTGTACACAGACGGGGGTGTAAACTGCAAGTTGACTGGTTGGCGGAGGCATACCACCGTGTGGTGGTTATTTTATTTTACCTCTTAAATGGTCAATTTTAAGGTAAAAACGTATGGATAAAAAGTAACTGATGTTTATTCTCTGCACCTTATTGGCTCCAACGTGCATTGTTCTCAGCTCTAACCACAGACGTCTTCTCTGTAGTTGTGCCAAGGCCTGGTGTCAGGCCCAGGAGGGGTGGAGAAAATCTCATCAGTCCAGAGGAGCTTGTTGGCCAAGAGACGACTGGTCCAGCTAATCAACAACAGAGCCAAGCTGCTGGCCCTGTGCTCCTGTATCCTTTGGCCCTTTGCAGGCACAGTTGTAGTCACAGGACTAGCTTTCTTTTGTGTGTGTGTGTTTGTTTTTTTGCCAGTTCAGCACACCACAATTAAAAATCAACTCACATAGCCCCCACTAGGTTATTGTACATTTGTTTTTGGGAGTTCTCTTTAAGTTGGAATAACACCATGTAGAAGTGCCACATCATGAATTACTGTGAATTGCCTTGACCTGCCTCCTCCTCAGATGTTATTGAGACCTGTTTGTTTGTGTTGTGGCGCAACCTGGAGTATTACCTGTTGCATTGTACTCCCGCCGACACAAAGGACTCCCTGATGCCTGGAGCCAGCTTGTACAGATCGCGCCTCACAGACGGTGAGAAAGATGTCACAGACCTAATGGGGAAAACTCACCTACAAAGCTATTGTTTCTCTAAGTGAAATTAGCTTGATTGTAATCAGTAAATGTGAATCTTTCTCTTCTCAAGACTCGTTTGGAGGCTTGCAGGCAGTTGGAGGTCGTGGCCTCGGTCTGTCTCGAGTCAGCCAGCAAGACCTAGACCTGGTAAGAATTTGCACACGTGAAAATGAGCATAACATTGTTTATACTTTGAGTGCTGCTCTGACAATCATCATATGGTCTACCTCTTCACATATGCGTGCTACCACCTACAGTAACCTTGATCACTGTGTCTTCTGTTTGTGCCACTGCAGCTAAAGAGCGACATGGCGGCAGGTTTCGGAGAAGCTCTGCAGAGGAAGCTGCTGGAGGTGGAGGGCTTGTACAGCCAGGTCCGCTCCCGCTACACCTTCATCCAGGCCCTGGTTCGCAGGATCCGCGGCCTACTCCGACAGCCCAAAAGCTGAGACACACACACACACACAAATACAAAGACTGTCCGAGAGCCAAATTCTCAGTTTCATATGGACTCAATATCTCTGCCAAGCAACACCAGAAAAACCACCAAGGACTTCAACTTTCTATCTTTTTCTGGCAACATCACTCCTTTTTACCAACCTGTTGCAGCTCCTCTCTTTAATATTGTAGGATGTTAACGGCATCACAGCAGGTGGTGCGTTCTGTGTGACGAATCCTCATCACTTTTCACTAACCCTGTGCACCCCTTGTTTCTCAAAGAAGTGAGAAAAATTAACTTGCAGAATACACTTATGAAATTTTTACTCGTGAAGAGAATTTGATATCCTTTTGTTTGATCTGATAACTTTTTTCTTTTTGTGAAAATAAACATTTTCTAAATCTGTTAAACATGCGTGTAATGTGTGTTAACAAACAACAAACCACCTAAAATACACCAGTAATTAGCTGAGTTTATTATATTGTCTGTAGTGGCAAACTAGAGTCTATCTGCTGACATGCACTCAGGTGAGAACACAGAAGAAATGAATAGAAAAGGTCTTCCTGTTTATGACTGTTCTTTGCTCTAGTGACACTCTCACTTTGCTGGTACTTTCTGGTTATGTCACCATTTTGGGGGGCCTTACTTTTCACATACATGTTCAGAGTGTTACACACTTTAACAGACAACTACTGACCACCTGTTGCGTGTGTCTGGAGTGACTCATTGTGAAAACATTCTTATCAGGAGAAGCAAAACAAGGAACCAAAACAAGATGTTTCTTTGTGAAAGTAGTGACTGACGTGAGCAGAGGTGTCGGACTGGTTTGAGTTGCTATGATATCACATTGCAGGGCGAGTCGTTCAGGCAGCAGTGTAACAGTAAAAACAAGCTAAAGCCACACAAATCGTATTTAATCTCTTTTTATTTTCCTTGAAGGTACACTTTATGACTGTAAAGTGCGTAGACTCTCATACCTTTGGGGAGGGGATTCAGAGACATAAAAATCTGGATATACATTCAGATTTTACAGACAGGGAAGTTTTGTGCTCTTGTTTTTTTTTATTTGAATACTGAGGAGGGGAAAGAGTCCAGAGGGGTGAGCACCAGCATCGAGCATGGAGGGGAACTTCTGCAAACAGAACCATGTAAATAAACACACCCCGTCCCATGCCGTGACTGGCCGCTGTCACTCCG
This sequence comes from Chaetodon striatus, assembly GCA_029783705.1. Classification (NCBI taxonomy): domain Eukaryota; kingdom Metazoa; phylum Chordata; class Actinopteri; order Chaetodontiformes; family Chaetodontidae; genus Chaetodon; species Chaetodon striatus. The sequence continues at coordinate 73,212 of JAPZEB010000023.1, read as the reverse complement.
AAGAACCGAGGTGACGCATTCGATGAGTTAGTGGAAAAACATCTCAGAAAAAAAAACAAGATCTACCTACTTGCGCTTCTTAGTTGACAGTCAGGGAACAAATTTGTGCTACTTTTAACAGATCATGCTTGTCATACTCTATAAATTACTTTAAATAATAAAATTAATTACAGCATTAAAAACACATTTACATTTCTCGCACCAGCTTGCTATATCTGTGATTGTTCTGCATCTATATAGAAAACCTGATGATCCCCCTTCATCTCTCCACATGAATTAAGGTCCATGTCTGTCCTGTAGATAGAGAAGCATTTACCATTCATTCTCAGTTTTGCACATGAATGTCTGTCATCCATTTCAGATCACATGATTGCAGTGCAGCATTTAATACAAACACCAAAGGGTCAGGCAACGTATGACAATACATACTGTGAGACCGTAGAGATTTATGACCTTGTTATGTCGTTACTACCGAGGTAGTTCTGCCTTTAAAGGGGCACGACACTGAACTTTCACACAACGGTCAAGTTTACTTGTAATCAGTGGTGGGATGTGAGTATTTGAATCTCAAGCCACTTTCTACTTCTACTTCACTACACTTCAGAGGAAAATATTGTACTTTCCCCTCTTTTGTTATTTATTATTTGATAACTTTAGTTTATGACGCTACGATCTTAAGACTTTTGCCACATGAAAATATACAAATGCAGCTGAAACAATTAGTGGGTTGGTTGGTTGACAGAAATATTTTAATAATCGTCATGTCATGGTTCTAGCTTCCTGACTTGCTGCTTGTTCTTGTTGTTATTATTTATTCAACTGAATTTTAATTTTTCTTTCTCTTTTAACCCTGATTGTACTTACATACTTCTACTTAAGTAATATTTTCAATGCAGGACTTTTAGTAGTAACTGAGTATTTTTACAATGTAGTATGAGTACTCTTACTTCAGTAAAGGACCTGAGTACTTCCTCCATCACTGCTTGTCATGAAGAGTACTACTCTTGCTGTGAAAACAGTTGTATAAGTCTTCAGTGGCGCTGCGAGGAGCTCTCTGAAGTCTGAGAAAATGGCATTGCTATGATGTCATCACGGTTATCTTGAGTTTGAGCTTGAGACTAAAAAATCTGACAGAAAATTTGGGTATTTAACAAGCACAGATGGCCTGTTATAAATCACTGCTGAGTTGCATTATAGTAATTGAGTGTACTTTATCACAATATGAATTGCCATAGATATAAAAACTATAGGACAGTTGATTTCCTCTGTGGTCAGCTGCCTATCATACAGACTGACTCGCGAACAAACCAGTTTTAAATATTTTAAACTGGTTTAACTTGCAATTTAGTGCCTTGTCTGGAGAGAAAACAAAGTATAGGACAGATGCAACAAATTGCAAAGCAGACATATCAGCCAACATGCATCCAGAGTTTGATTAGACAGTTGATGAATTTTCACTGAGGGATGAGAGAGGGAGATGAGACCATCATAATCTAACCACGTGATCATTTTCCCACTTTCGGGTGTGTCTTCTTCTCAAGCAAAGAAAGGGCAAAATACTGTAAATACTTTATAGCATACTTAGATGTTTTCTATGTTATTAAAACAAAGTGTGGGATTGATTTCTGTACATAAAACACAATTCCTTTTTGAAAAGAAAAAAAAAACATGTATACTGTACATGTACTCAGAGTTGAGTTTCAGCACCAGCAGACTAAGTGTAGACCGTCCTTTTGCTTTGATTCACATCCTGTACAGGGTGCTGTGTAAGTCTGTGGTAGTCCACTGGCTCATGAGGAGCTGACACAGATTAAATGTCTATGAAGACTGAGTCTGAGCTGTCCTTAATAGTGCCTGTTTGAGGGAAGTCGATCGGTCCTGAGGCCCCTCTGCTCTAGTGTTGATTGCACCAGACGTCCTTTAGTAATCCAGCACAACTCTGACAGTGAATCAAAAGTTCTCGTGTGACAAAATCCAGGAAGAAACAGGAGAGTGGCAAGGAAAGGCAGCTTATCCAGCACTGATTTTTCCACTTTGTCTTTAAGATTCGAGGACAGCATGGAGAGTGTGCATTTGTAGTTTGTGCGTGCAGTACACGCCTGCACATCCTGTCTTTTTGGAGCAATCCAACAGCAGTTTGCTCGTGGTGAAACACGCCTTTATTAGCTATCGGTGGCTGCTTCTTGTGTGTTGTTGTTGTCCATCATGTTGGCGTTGCCGTCATTGGTCTGAGGGCACTCTGGCATCTCTCCCAGCACTGCCACTCGAATCACTTTCAGCCAGCGCTGCTTAAGCTCTTCAGTTTCAGCAGCAAAGTTGTGGATGGACTTGGATTGAGAGAGGCGGAAGCTGGCAGGGGGGTCTGTTGGCCGGGCGCTGTCATCCACACAGTAGCCCAGGAGGGGGATAGTAGACTGGGCCTTCACGTCCTGAGGAGAGCAATCGGGGATAAAGAGAGAGAGAACGTTAACTGTATGGAGGGATTTAAAAGTCACACGTGTATTCACATCATTACTTCATGTTCTTGGTGTTTTACCTGCGGAGCTCCGTAGAGATAGAGCACCACGCACTCCTTCTCAGGGATGACGCACCACACCTTCTGCCAAGGTTTGTTCTTCTCACAGTACTGCAGGAAGCCACACATGATGCTGCTGCCGCTGAACTGAGCCGCCTCGATCTGCAGAGGGAGGGAGGGAATAAATATCTCTGTCAGTTATCTCTTTATTTAGAGAATCCTTATGGGGATCCCTCATGTAATTATGTACGTATCAAAATGTCCTCTTCACCTCCAGGATGCCCTTCTTCTTGCCCTCAGTTATCCTCTCCCCGGTCAGGATGGAGTAGCAGTCTCTGCAGACTTTGTTCAACTTGTTGCCGTCATATTCAAGCGCCACCTTGTTTTCTGAACATTTATAGCACACCACCTGTAAAGACGAAGAAAAGGAGATCTTCGTCACTCACAGTTATAATACACCACATTTTGACTAAAGCTACAACTGCTCTTTAAAATAAAGTCTCTTTGAGGACCGTTTAGTTCACTAGGGCTATTCAGGAACTATTTTAAGCCACAATTTTTGCATTCGATTGGCTGCCGAGAGTTATGAAGGGAGAAAGAAAACGACAGGAGAGAGGAAGGTTGATATGTCACCAGGGTGTCTGCAGATATAACCAACTTAAATTAAGGCCTTTTAATACCACCTTGTATGAAATTCAAGACCAAACCTGCTATGGAAATACACATTATACGTATATATATTTGTGTGTGTGTGTGTGTGTGACACAAGTGCTAAGTACTCTTTTTAAGTAAATACACTGATTTCAGATCAAAATGAGTAATCATATATATATGTTTAAAAACTTAATTTAAGACATTTTATGGGACCTGTATACGCCTTGGTAACAAATGTCCCTTGCTGGACTCAAACTGGCATGTTTCTGTCACAGAGTGACAGAAACACTCTGTGACAGAGTGTTTAGTTGGAGCTAAAATATATGCTTGGAGGACAGTGGGACTGGGAATGCTTCCTGACTGAAAGCTCAAAACCACAACCACAAAAGTTTGCATGAAAAAGTAGGGAGTGGGGGCTAATATACTCATCATTATTAAAGTTCTTTGGGAAAATGTAATCAGAGTACAAAAAAATGGGTGTACTGTGTATCTTTTACTGACATCACATAATTTTTTGACATTTAAAATTAGCATTCTCTCACATTTGAACTGATCTGTGAGCTCTGAATGTGTAAAGGTTCCTGTTGTACTGAACCACCCTTACAGATAGTAGCAGGAGGGTTACTTTTGAAATGTAATGGTTACAGATTACTAGTTACCCTGTTAAAAATGTAACGAGTAAGTAATTTGATTACTTCAGTAACAATTGTTTGAGCTGAAAAAGCTCAAAAAAGATGCAACAGAATCAATGTTTTATTCTACATACAAACTTTTTTTTAAATTTTAATTTAATTACATATTTTTTCTCAGTAACTGTAACTGATTACAATCACACTTGTCTTGTAATTTATTTATATGAAACGTAGTAACTCCCCGACACTGCTTATGAATGCTCTCTCTCATCTACTTACTGTGCATGCATTATGCATGGCAAAACAGCATGGAGATTACTTACATAGCCGCAGGCTCTGCAGTGGTGTCTCCGCCGTGTCAGAGCGTTGAAAGGCTCTTTACACTTCATACACATTGTCACTTCATTGTCGCGGATCCAGCGAGGGGCACGTTTCCCCAGCTCTGCATTCTATGGCAAAAATAAAAACAAACTCAGTGTGACGGCACAGAAAGGTGTCGACAGTTACACTGTGTGTACGTCTTTGATGTGACACTGACCGACACTGGCTCCATGTCTTTCAGTGCGTTCTTGAAGGACTCGTTTTTCTGCTGGTAGATCTCAATGGTCTCCTGGAAAGCCTGAAGTAGAAAATAAACGTGTGAGTCATTCATGACCTTCGAGCGCATGATATAATCAAATAAGAAAAATGAATTATTGTAAGTGAACTGTGTGTACCTTAATCCAGCCTGCCTTGTCCTGCTCTGAGCTGAGGACGAAAAATAAAGCCAGAATAAGCATTAAATGTATATATATGTATGTATAGCCAGAACTCTCACCTCTAACAACAAGTTACACCAACATAGCAGTTTAGCTGTGGTCAAAGAGTATTTAGAGATTTATAGGATTTAAATACGGAGCTTGGGTGTGCTAATTTAGGTGGTCTTCCACATATATGTGAAATTATACAGTATAGTGTACAAATAACATACAATTATATGCTGCAGTGTGGGAGAGGCTGAGCTGTTTTTGCACCTTTTTACAGGGTTTGCATAAAGGACATTTTTTTAATTACTTCTCGTACTATGCCAGACAATTTTGCTTAAAATGTACCTGGCCTGTAGCTCCAGCATCCTCTCCTTCCCTGACACCTGGAAGGTATGAGGGTAGTCCTCGTTGGTGGTTTCCAGGACCTTCATGCCGTCGATGCCGATCCGCGTCCTCACCGTGTACTTTGCCCCTCCCAGACTGAATTTGGGCACGCAGTACAACAGCATGTTGTTGAACTGGCAGAAAAAAGGAAACACAAAACTTTGTACTGAGTATCAGCGCTATTCTAGTTTAGTTTTCTGGCGTTGTTTTCTTCCGAAGGGAGCAGTCATGAACTCTGCAGGTAACCTGAATTACACAGATGGGACACATTCAGCCTGAAGCTAATAAGAAACAGCCCGGACGTAATCACATCATCTGGCAATCTCGGTAATTGAGAGATTTGTTCATGTGCCCCCGATGTACTCTCACACAGAGGTGCTCCTGGCTTGAAATGATTCACTTGTTTCAATTGACCTGTGCAGGCGAAGTCTCGCCTCAGCATGTTTCCCCGCAGCTTCCCCTCATTAGATATGAAGATGTGTTTGTGCTCGACAGTTTCGCTCACCAGAAAGAGGTACCGCTCCATGGCCGACGTGTTCCTGGCCGCCAGCTTCAAGATGTGTCCCTCTTTGATGAACTCATTAGAGGGGTTAACGATGTCCTCCTCCTCACCCAGCATCTCGTATATCTCCATCAGCTTCTTTAGATTCTCCTAAATAGAGCATGGCACATTTTTTTAATTGGATGTTAACATGTCGGAGAGATTCTGTCTTATAAGTGTAAAGCAAAGTGTTTCCTGTACTTACAGATTTTCGTATGGCGCTGTTGGAGTGAGTAGCTGCTGTGGCGATAATTTCTAATGATTCTGGACAAAAAAAAAAAAAAGGTTACCTAAATATAGTGAAATATAAATGAGTACCTGGAGTGGGAATTTGAGGTATGTGCGCTTACTCTCTGAATCTCGTCGGTCAGGATCGTCCTGAGGCAGCTTCTTCAAATAGTCTTTAAGCAGCATCTCATAGCGAGGGACTCTCTGCACGGGCTCCAACATGTGATGCTGGAGCGTCAGGCAGCCGCAGACCTCTTGACTCTGTCCAGAAATAACCACAAAAATTGAATTTTTGTGCATGAAATATGTTTATCCAACCCTAAGCTTATTAGATATTGACGTAAACAACACATGGATGGTGTTTTTCACGAGTGCAGCACTAAGTGCAGCGTGTTCTGTGCTCTCGGTAACTCAAACCTCTTATTTATGAATAAACAAAAGTGAGTTATTGCAGACTGGACAGTAGTTGGCAGTACCTGTATCTCCTGAATGATGGCCTTGAATTGAGGCGAACGATCGGTCCACTGTTTCAGCAGCTCCATGGCCTTGTCGAAATTCTTCACGTACTCTGCGTACATCTTGAGGAAGGGTGTGAGTTTCTGCAGAATGTCTCCGAGGCGAGGTGTGGACGTCCTGCAGGGGCAGGAAAACCATCATGTGTTTATTTATCATCCTCGTGCTTACGAGTATATGAGTTTCACCTCCTCAACAGCAGCTTCACCATCACTGTTTGAGACAGTGTGAAGGCAGCTACAGTTTGACACAAAGCCCTTTTGCATTTATTGCCATTTAATGACAGATTAAAGCTCACCATTCTCCCATGCGTTTCTCCAGACTCGGAAGCAGAAACTGGCCGTGGAAGGTGTGGATGGAGGCGATGTTGGAGAAGATGTTCTTCACTACGTCCACAGGGAACGTTCCTTTATTTGCCTCCTCCATTAGCTTAGTACAGAATACCTGATAGGAGTCGTATGCAACACAGAAGTGGTCAGTGACAAATAGTTGTAAAGTGAAAAGGGTTCCCTACCGTGCCCTTTGTGACATTGTCATAAAAGCAGAAGTGAGCCGGAGCTTTCCCTGAGTTCCTCACCTGGTCCAGCAGGTTAAGTCGCGCCACGTAGGCCCTCTCTGTGTGCAAGAGCTCGTTGGCGATCTTAAACAGCTTCTGTTCATTTGTCTCCTGAAAACAAAAGGGTACGTTAATGGGTGTCTGTAGACGTCTGGTGATCTTAAGTAATGTCTGATCATTGATGAATTACTGAAGTGTGAAAGTGAATTTATTCTGCTGAGCTAGAAAGTCCACGGTCTGCATAATGACCGTTTCAGTCTAACACTCCTCTAATGATGAGTAATTGGTATTGTCACTTTAAAGCAAAGTGGGGCCTTATGAGCTTTTCAACACAGTGACTGGAGTTAAACTGAGCCGACTGATAATAATGCAGAAGTGACGGACAAAATGTCTGTGGCCGTTAATTTGTTTCTTCTCAGTATTCATTCCCACATCATTGTCATTTGCAAGTTCCTGTTTGGTCCTACTCACTGACCTCAGTTCAAGACTATTCACACACACATCACTCTTTTCACACAGCCGTCAGACACTGAATGGCTGAGAGACAACATGTTGCTTTTTCCACATTTCAATAAGAAAACTGTAAATCGAGCATTTATTGTACTGATTCTGGCTCAACGCCTCAGTGACTCGTCTGCTGTTTGAGTGCAGCCTTGTGTTAAATCCTGTTTCACTGTTGCTGCATACAGCAGTTCGTAGCACTGCTGTGTTTGTCCTCAGCACTGGGCTGATGGTGGGCCAGTCTGCGGTGGAACAGGAGCTCTCAGAACAGGAAATGAAAATATGGAAGAAGGGAAATGACACTAAATCAGACAAAGACACAACAATGTCCAACAGAGTTTTGTGTGAAAGGGCCAAGTGCTGTGACAAACAACAACTGTGGCTTCAGAGTGTACTCAACAAAGCATCACACACCGACGTGCATGCCGATATGATGAAATGTGTGTTTTTGTTGCATGTCAGAACAGTTACCCCCACAATGACCATGACAGCAGAACATTTCAATCTATATATAAGCACAGGGAGGCAGAATTTCCTCTAAATGAGAGCAATCAGCTGTAAAATTCCACTTAATTAATTTCACAAGACATCCACGATGTTGCTTATTCTGGTTAGTTTCTAAGAAAATATTTCTCTCAAGGTGAAACATAGGACAAGCTTTACAATGCACCGTTAAGGATTAAACCAGTTGTGTCCCTTACAGAGAAGCAGTGTGTAACTGGGGCCCCTCCTCATGTTTCAGATGTCTATGAGCCATTTAGCAGTTCCACCAAAGAGCGAAACTTCTCAAGTAGTTTTGGTTTCGTAGCTGCTCAAGGCTAATTTTGTTTGTCAATATCTCACCTAAAAATATTAGAAAAAACAAGAATAAGTAACACACATTTGTGTACCCATTAATCATCTCATGACCCCACAGGTATATTTTGTGACCCTTTGTTTGAGATCCACAGTGCCAACCAGCCTAACTGTATAGTAGTGTAGACGTAGTTGAAATAAGCTCCGCCTTACAGCAGTAAAATGCTACAGTATGTGCTGATGCAACAGTATTAATATTAGATAATGTTACACATACACTGATATATGACTCACAGGGGTTATTTGTCTCTAGAGCGCAGACTTTTACTTTAAATACTTCTGTTTCCACATCTTGGAAGGCATTACTGCATGATGCATGAAGGTTGTGGTGGCTCCCTAGGGAGCTGCATGAAGTAATTTGAAACTCTGATACAAAACCATTTTCAATACTGTGAGGAAAAATTGATTTGGAAGTCATAAAATTATTTTTATTATTATAAAATAAGAGGGCTATAACATGGCGCTGACTTTTCTTTTCTTGGTTAGAGGCAGAGAGCAGCAGAGTGACTGTAGGAAACGTTAACATTAAGAGAGAGTGAGAAAGCGCAGCTGTTAGCGGTGTGTCACTACTACTGAAAGTGAGTGAATCAGTACGTAGTGATACATTAATATTTTTTGACAACACTCGCGTGAAGTCTGATAAATTATCTCAAGTGATGTCACTTGAGTCGGCAGCGTCGGTTGAGGCTGAGGACCTCAAGTCTGAAAATAACTAAATCTGGGGGAGGGGAGTTTTGAAGAAGTGAGCTTACCAGACTTCAGTAGCTCATTGTCACTGCTTGAGGCTAATGGCTCGCTGCCACATTAGCTGCTACTAGCATAAAATACCTGAATCTCTGTCCAAGCTGGCAGCAGTCGAGCTGAATTGTGGGTAACGTAGGTGCCGAGGAAGCAGAATGGTTAGAGTAAAAAATGTGACATCCCTGGTTCTGCTGCAATGCAGGACGTCTACACATAATGTAGTTTTTAAATGGTCTCTTCCAATGGTTTGGGGCGGCAGTAGCTCAGTTCATAGAGACTTGGCTTGGGAACCGGAGGGTCGCCAGCTCAGGTCCCCATATGGACTAAGCATGGAGTGTGGACTGGTGGCTGAAGAGGTAGCAGTTCACCTCCTGGGCACTGCTGAGGTGCTGTTAAACAAGGCACTGAGCCCTCAACTCAGCCCACTCGCTCTGACGTCTCTCCATTTAATGCATGCATACATCCTGTTTGTGCTGGTGTGTTTATTTCCAGCCCGTGCGTATATGACAGCAGAGCAAAAAAACAGAATTTCCTTTAAGGGATAAATGAAGTATATCTTCTCCTGGTACTTTCACCTAAGAACAGAACCTGAGTACTTGTTCCAGCAATGCAAAAGGCACACATAAAGGTCAATAACCTGGCTGACGGAAGTTTTTAACAAATTGTTTTGTACCACTGAACACAAAGAGAAGTTATACTGTGTGTTAATTCCAGATAATTCCAAACAGCACAGACAAGTGATCTAATTAGAAATCCAATTACCCAATTACTGGGACAAAGCCACTCAAACTTAATCAAACTCCTTCACTGGTTACTAGATTTGACTAGGGAGCATGCCACGGCTCAAGTCCCAAAAAAACGAAGAATCAAGTTCATTACAGAAATAATCAGAGCTCCCTCTCGAGTCAACAACACCAGTAAACATATGTGTTGTTTCCACTGAATATTCCTCTGTGAAGCGAGTGATGTCACTGCTCACGGCTCTTCCTCTCTCATACCATCGAGACTTTTGTTTTCAGCACTGAGAAGACAGAGATTGATCTGAACCTGAGATATTTATAATCTGTGGACAACAGCGGGCACCACGGGCTCCCAGGGGGGAGGTCGCTGAGGCATGAACTCAGCTGCTCAACTGTTGGACATCTGTTCGGCCTTCGTAGTAAATCACCCCTCTGAGACACACACACACACACTCTCTCTTGTAACTCTACCCTTACAGTGTTAGAGTAACCCGGGTTAAATTAGTTCAGAAGATTTAATTATGCTGAAAGCACCACATAAAAATAAATGCTGACGGTTTGTCTACCAGAGACAGACAACAACACACTCTGTCAGGCTGTAAATATGTAACATAAAGGATGTAAACACACAGATCACTTGGGTGCAAGGGCAGCAAAGTAGACGTACCTTCTGGTCGGTGCTCCCTTCTTCATTCCCAGGCTCACTTTCTATTTTAGTCCCACTGTCCTCGTTCTCAGTCTGGCTTTCTGTACCAGTCCTGTCTGTGTGTGGAGGTGACTGATCATCGCTCTGTTCTGTGCTCTCGCACCCCATATCTCCGTTCACCAGCCCTTCAGTCTCTATCCTCACACTTTCATCGTTCCTCTCCTGTTTGTCCTCCTTGTCCTTGTCCTTGTCCTTGTCCTGCTCCATCTGAGCTACCACCCCGTTGGCCGCCGGTTTGTGGGCATCCTGCGGCGACGTCGGCGTGGAGGAGTGGTTCTCCTGAGTCCCGCCGGTCTCTGTCTGCCTCTGGAAGGCGCGGTGAGCTGGGCTGCAGTTGGACGACTTGCTGATCTGTTTGAGCGGTGAGCCGTCTCTCTTGTTCTCTGTGCTGCTGGAGGAACAGAGGAAAAGGCAAAGGAGGAAGTCGGTCAGGAGCACAAAAAAGAGTCAACTAACCCCAAAAAAAAGGAAGGAGAGGAAAAGGGAAAAGAAGAAAGAACACAGGAGTGTGTTCAGTGGCTGCTCGAGCCTGCGCGTTGATCAGGGAGTGTGGGACGCAACGGTAAGCAGAGAGCTTTTGCACTTGTGTGTGAGAGTTAAAAATAAAACTGTGGAGATGCACAAACTTCCTTCTGTCTTACGAGGCTGCTGAGAGCTGGTGTGCTGCAGAGGAAGTGTGTGTGTGTGCAGAGCACAGACAGAATGGAGGTACAGTAATGAGGAGGACAGGAGGAGGGGGGGAGGGAGCTACAACACAACTCCCCAGAGGTAGATGCTGTCCTACTTCCAAGGAGAACCCACATTATATATTACACTGAAACATCTTCATTCTTTACTTGAACCTGAATGAAATTGAAAAAGCAGTTTGCTCGAGATAATTTAAAATACAGCGCAGGAATGGAAGCTACATCAACACAAAAAACACACAATGTCACCATTCATCTGCTCTACATCCTGTACCGGCAGTCGGTCCAGCTGTTTCCCTGTCTTACAGCAAGCAGCTACTGTATCTTAGCTCCGTTTTGCTGATCTCACTCACACTCGTGTAAAACTGGCCACAAATCAGATCTAAAAAGCTGCTCGCACCATTTCTAGAACAAAACAAACACGATAAACTATAAATGTGATCTAACCTCTCCTGGTGTAAAAAAACACGTCAGCCGAGCAGGTGATTTTTTTCGCCTCTTGCGCTGAATGTCACTGTCCGGTAGAAACAGGAAGTATGTATAAATAGAGGAACAACAACAGGCTGGTGAAACACTCCACAGATGAATCACTTCTGGGCTGTCGGCCACCTGAGCGCGTTTAAATGTAAAACAATATCATCCGTATACACCCTCAGCGGAAGACTGAGTAATATCACGGCGTGGTTAGCTGCTGAGAAATTCTGTTTAATACTGTTTTCAGAAAGAAAAAAAAAACACACAACTTCACCTAGTGTGTGTGTATAGGTGAACACAAGCAGTTCCTCTTTGCATATTTATAGCACAGTAAGTGTTTTAAAACAGGCTGAACTCGGCAAAGAATTAAGAGCAGCTTCACTTGCCATGTGGCAGTTCTTTAAGGTGCCTTTAAGGCAGCCAAGTGCCATGTGAACCAGATTAGTATATTAGTAGGCTAATTCTGTTCTCGGAAGCTGCGGGCCTTTCTCTCCTTTCTGTTCCAAGGCCACTAGAGGGCTAATCCCCACAGCCCCGCAGAGTCTGAATGAAAAAGATACACCCGATTGCTCTGATTAACCTCACTTCAGCGCTGGAAAATGCGATGAGAGGTGTGGAGAAAGCTGAGGATTCTGCTTAGATTTTGTAATTCTGTTTTCAGGGATCCGGGGCCAGAATATGAGGCTACATACTGAACAGGCTGAGTGAGATTTTAGTGGGCACGCTACTGCTGCAGACTGAATATTTTTGGGCTCTACTGTATGAGCAGCTGGGACAAGGGCACCATTGTTGCCCCTCGAACTGCTTTCAATGGGCCTCTCTTGCATAGACAACTGCAGCTACAGTCAAAACTTACATGACTTGCAATAAAACAAGATGTGATGCACAGAAAAGGAAACATTAGTAAGCCTTGTGGATCCTTCCCACTTATTCCTACATCAGTAAAATCAGCTGGTAAGAGTTTGTATAACAGCGCAGCCACCATGTAACCACGGGGCAACAAGATCAAAGTAGAGACATTAAAGTTAAGATAGCTAAAGAGATCCTACCTCATTCTCCTGGGCTTCATCTCACAACTCTCCCACATCTGAATGAGGAGCTGTGTTTCCCCTCGCCTGTACAAATCTCCTTTCATCCCCTTTGCTAACGCTTGGCTCATGAAGCACGGGCTAATCTCAGCTTGTTCTGTCTACGGCTCTGTCAATGAGTCAGGCTGAAGACTTTAATCGAGGGACTTCTGCTTTTCATCCCTGAAATAACCGGCGTAGGAAACGTTAGGAAAGACAAAGTTTTCCGTCACTGTGATTACGCCAGCCTGAAGGAGGACGTTTTATTACAAAAGCTATTAAGTGACGTGGATGGAGTGATTCATCCGGAACCAGTCTGTCGTGGTAAAAATAAAAATTAAAAAATGATATGCCAGTCACAGGCTGTGTCATAATGTTTTGAATCAGCAAAACTTCTCAAGCGTGAGCAATATAGAAGAGCCACTTTCACTGAATGATATTACATATTGGAAATGAGCAATCCCTTACATAAATCCTCCGGTTTAAACTTTTCAAAGCCTATTATTTTCCTTAGAGTTTCTCTCTGTGAAAGGAAAACACACACACACCACCAGAGAATAAAGAGCCCCTACCTGTTCTCCTCAAAGCGGCTGATGAGGTCTGAGACTTTGGAGTGTTTCTCCCTGACTTTCTCCCGGTTCACAGCCCCTTTTCCCCCTCCTCTCCCCACTCCTCCTCCTCCTTCTCCCTCCTCCATGTGCAGTTTTAGTGGTGGTTTCTGAAAGCGGCCCAGCGGGGACGTGAGCTCCGTCACCGGGCTCTGGAGGTGTGGTGGCTTTGGAGGCACTGCAGAGGAGACAGAAGAAAAGTTAGAGCATCAGAGAGTGTCTTGGATGCTGGGAGATGTAGCCTTTAATTTTTCTCAACAGAAAATATGTTGCTGCAGTGCCAACTTGGACCTGAAGGGGGCGGTATTAGCTACCCTAACTGACACCACACACATTGCCCTGAGCTGTATTTATCACCCCAAATGTGACAAACAAGTCACTCAGCTCAGTGTGGTGCAGCTGAGCAGTTTTACTTGTTTCACATACATGTAAGAGGGATCAAATTTCCTGCGTGATTTACAGGAGCAGAAAGAACACAGCTCTGTTTAATCCGTGTAGACTGATTTACTCATCTCAAATAAAAGAGGAACGAGGCTCTGGGTTCACCAATCCCAGGCCAACTTACATAACTCTATTCCTGTTTTCACTGTTTCCCTGCGATGGCCTGAGCATGTGTGGAGTCATGCAGTATACTGTAAATCCTCAGGCATGGCTTTACCGACTGACGGCATCAAAGCAGGAGGAAGGTCACAGGAGACGGAACAATCAGTGTGTCATTTCTCTCTCACTTCACATGTGAATCATAGACCGATACCATTGTGTCCACTGACCCTCCCACTCTGCGGTGTTTGGCTCAATTGTTGCGAGTTGCCGTTACGTACCTTGTGGTTTGGACTGCAGCCGCGGCCTGCTGCCAAAGCTTCTTCCATTGACCCCTCCCCTGCTCTTGTCAGATGTCCCACCGCTCGCCCGACTCAGACACTCCTGCACGCTAGGTGAGTTGCTGCGTTTGCTCGCTGGGCTACTGCCTAGAGCTGGAGTACACAGAGAGAGAGGGAGAAAGCATGTCCATTAAGAACTTCTCTTGTTAACAGTAAATGAAATGAGAGCGATAATACAGAGAATGAGACAAAAACATGATGTGGCTTTATGTTAAAAATATTCATTTTCCCGCTTTAGACCCACAACAGTATCGAGGTGGAGAGAAACGAGGGGTGAGAGGTGGTGACAGACAAAGTACAGCCCCCCTGTCAGACTCAAAGAGGTGACGTTCCACATCCCAAGACCCAGTCTGCGATGCTAGGGGTCACTGCAGATCCATTTTTACAAACTCCTGTGTCATAAATGAGAGCATTTCTACACCACAACAGTGCATAGTGACATACACAGGCACCAATACTGTTACAGTCTCACAGATGATACTCACGCACAGCTGCATCCTCTCTTTACTTCAGACTTCTGACCTCAGAAAATGTTCTTTAGTACCCCCAGTAAAAGAGAGTGTAGTTGTAAAGGAAATGTTGTAAACACTGGAGATAAAGTGGGTAAATCTGCTCAATAAACGCAGACACAAGAAGAGAGCTGAGGCCTCCTAGTCTGACTCACAGGATGTTGACTGTGCATATAACACCCTATTCGCATGGGACTAGTATTACCTGGGGACCTTGTGTGATTTAGAAATTACCCTCCCACGTCTGAGCTGCGTGTGGCACATTCGCACAGGATAAGCAACGTCTGTATTTTACTCGAATTTACTGACATTATAGCCCGGATATGATGTGCACAGTCATTAACTTTGTTCTACACACACCACCAGCAGTGATGTACAGTGATAATCTACTTTTTTAAAATGTGGGTTAAAGTCACGCTATCAATGTCATCATCTTTTGAAACTTCACTCTCCTTGTTTTGAGCTTGCTTTTTTCTACACATCTGTCTCTGTGCTGTGTCATGAGATGAGCCTCCTGCACCTAAAATACTGTCAAAACTTTCATTTAGGGAGTCACAGGGATGTTGATGTATTATAACAGGACCTCTGTGTTTGGCAAAATATGTGAAGTAATTTGCGGTGGAATTTTTACTTGACAAATTACTGACATGGCAGATTCGCACAGGATTAAGATCACAGACGACCCCCGCAATCCACACAAAAAACAATAGTTCCCAGGTAATCCTATATCTGCGTGGAGAGGGTTTAAGCCTTCTACTGGCTGCCTATTCTTCTCCTCTTCTGCTAACTGTGTGTTACCGTTTTCAAAATCAGTGTTGCTATATGAAAACATGGGGGTCAAGTGGTGCAGTGGTTAGCATTGTCGCCAAACAGCAAAAGGATTTCTGGTTTGAACCCACAGTGGGGGGCTGGAACCCCGGGGTGGTGGAGCCCCTCTGTGCGGAGCATGTTCTCAGCGTGTAAAACATGGATCTCCTTCGCGTATTTCGGCTTCCTCCCACAGTCCAAAGACATGCAGGTTAACTGGTGACTAAATTGTCCGTAGGTGTGAATGTGAGTGTGAATGGTTGTCTGTCTCTATGTGTCAGCCCTGTGATAGTCTGATAACCTGTCCAGGGTGAACCCTGCCTCTCGCCCAGTGTCAGCTGGGATAGGCTCCAGCCCCCCCGTGACCCTCTAACAAGATAAGCTGTTACAGAAAATGAATGAATCAATTAACCTGCATGTCTTTGGACTGTGGGAGGAAACCGGAGCACCCGGAGAAAACCCACGCTGACACGGGGTGAACAAGCAGACTCCAAAAAGAGGGGCTCCCCTATGCTAGGTTTGAACCCCTTGCTGTGAGGCGACAAGGCAAACCACTGCACCACTGTGCCACCCCTTTCATGGGCCTCCTTCTACCAAATGCTCTCCTAATAAATGACCCCCAAAACCATTTTATGCCATATATTAAACAAAGACTGTATAACATTTCTCCTCATTAATGGGCGGCAGGATCTGGGACAGGTTGATGGCAACACAGCTCATACATTCATCATGATATTACACAGGCTGTAAGGTCTCCATAAAAATGAATAAATAAATAAACATAGTAATCAAGCCTGCAGGAATTAAGAAAAACTAAATAAAACCCGTCCCAAATCCAGCAGGGCGGGTCAGACCCAGCTGGGCTCTGGCAGAGAATCAAAACTCTAAGAGCCAAGCTTACCGTTTACCCCTGCCTCCAGCCTTTATACTAAATTAAGCAACAGACATAAGAGTCGTATCGATCTGACCTTTACTAAGAAAGCAAAAAAAGCCCGAAGTGTTGAGCTCTTCCTTTAAGCTGAACATTGATTTTTGTGGGTGATTCATTTTCCGTCTTCATAAAATACAAAATTACAGTTATTTTAGCTCAAAATTTCAGGCAGCTTCTGAAACAAATAGTTCCTCCCCTTTAATTTCAGTGTAAGCAGGCCTCTTGATTATCTCGCAGAGTAATGAAAACAGTTTTATGTGACTGCTGCACGGCCTTAATTACCATAATAGAGGGAACAACATGAACTAAATGACCCACTACATTGGCTTCCAGCAGACACAGTTTGGTGTTTACTAAGCTCTGGCTGGCTTGTTGACTTATTACGCTGGGCTTCTGCCGGCTTATAGAAAAATAAACACACCGGGGTCATCGCTCGGGCAACTGCCGTCAAGGATACATCACGATTCCCGCCAGCAGCCAGAAGTCGTGTCGACGGTGCCAGATCTCGTTCATCTTCCCCGAGGAGATGGCAGCGCGCTCCTCGTTCTGCCAGAGAGTGTGCAGCTCTGTGGGGTGAAGCCAACACAAGCTTTAAAATGAGGCTGGTCTCAAAGTGCTTAGCTAGCTGAAAACCTGGCTGCAGGTGTTTCCACGGCACAAAGAGCTTTTCTGGGTTTGTGATCAAGGTGGGGATCATTTTTGGCTTTGGCACTGAAGCTCTGGAAAGCAAGGGGAATGTTTTTTGTTTTAGTGGTGGGTTTTATGTTGTTTAGACTGCTTAGTCACTTGTTTAGACAAGTTAATAAGTTATTTTCACCTTTTCACCTTTCTCTCCTCATCTTTCAGGGATTCTACAGTATTTGTATTAAAGAAAAAAACTGTCTAAGCTATATTACGTTTATGTTTTGAGCAATGCAAAGACTTCTTGTATATCTAATGAATAAGGATCCAGTTTTTGCTTTGAAAACTGAAGTATATATTATAGTCGCACTATTCAGATCTTGCAGCTAGGATCTTTAGAAGCCGACATTAGACACTAGTTGACATTTTTCTTGAGTATCTTATGATGAAGACGGTCCTCGAGCACACTGCTATCTTGTCCTCCAAAGCCTGACATTAGATGCTTTCGGACCAAAGAGTCCTCAGGGCTCCCCCAAGAACTACATACCTTCAGGGGCTTTTTTCGGTTTGCTTTTACATCACCAATAGGAATACTGCGGCCTATTTTGCTTTGCCAAGTCAAAATTGAGTTGTATTTCACCCTTTGCACATACTCAGTAAAGTTTGTACTTCAATCTAGGTCCATTTCTCCATGTTTTCTTTCTGTTTTTTCATTACAAGCTTTTGTTTGTGTTTGTGTGTTTACGCGGCTAACAAGTTTTTAGAAATGGCATTTTCCAGTGCATCATTGACTCGTGTTCAATCCGTCAATGCACACTAACGTCACTCACTGTTCCTCTTGTTGGAAGAAACAGCGGTTGAAGAACGAGAGCTGAATCCAAATGTCCACCCTCTGGACTCGCAGACTGAGCCCTCACGGACTTCAGTTGTATGCACTGTGACGAGTTCATCGTCATCACGTAAAGTCTGCGAGGGCAAGCGGCTGATAGACAGCCCTCGAGACTGCTCGTTGCCATGGAAATGTTCCGCTATGGCTGCTGTCATATTCATATATACGTCACATAAGTTGATGAATAGTGCTGAACTCGTCTGTTCCTGCAGATAACAAGATATAAATCCCATGTACAGCTTTTATTGTGACTGAACAGAAATGTCCCTAAAATAGGCTACATGTGTTCAAAAACAGAGAGATTTCTAAATAAGGACGGGACTATGACTCAATAAATTGGGTATTAGTGACATTAGAAGACCTTCTTTCATGTTTTTTGGACAATTTTTTAGCCTAGTACTCTACACAACCTGATAGGCCGCAATTATAAAATGCATTTTCAGTCCCTTTACAGCCTGTACTTAAACATATCTCTGTATCACCATGTGGTTGAATATTATTTCTGGCCTGTAAAATTCAAGTAGCATTTTAATTGACCTTACTATCAATAACTATTTCACACATTCCTACATTTTTTTTAGCTGTTGAAAAAAAACACAACGTCACATCTGCATTGCAAAGAATTAAATCGGTGAGGTCTGCCAGAAGTCTGCATAAAGTCCGCTTGAGGCCACCTGTAGACCGGATGAATTGTGGATTTGAACAGCTCTCAGCATTCCCGAACTTTCCAGTGACGCGCCCGCAAAGTTCGCAAGTCTGCAAGTGCGGTAAAGTGCGGACATCTGGCTTCAGCGTATGACAGAGACCACTGATAAACTGAGGCGGCCCACTTTAAATTCATTTCCTGTATCTGTGTCACGTGGGTTTCATGACTGCCCCGCCTCTTTAGGAGACTAGAGGAAGTCCTGAGTCTGTTCATTTCAATAGCAAAAGTGAATGTGAGTACAGATTACTGACTGTTTCCTTCACCCCACAGTCACTGAAGTAAATACTGGGCCTGTTTTTCACAAGGCCCAACCCTTCTCAACATTCTGTCACTGAAGTGGCATTTTTAGATAAATCAGGAAGGAAATTAACTCTGTTTGTGACATGTCTGTTTTAGCACCAACTGACCTGATCTTACACTCTATCGATAAGAGAGCTAGATAAGAGCTAGCAGATAAAAACAAGCAGCAAAACGAGGAACGAACATTAAAGCGAAACACCCTTCTCAGGTGTAGTCACTTTCACCTTAACAAGAGGCTGATGTCACGTCACATTGTCATGTCACATCCATAATTACCAGTTTCTGATTTGTAAATAACCGACTGGAAAAACGTTAAAGTTCCGACGTATAAAAGTTGGCGGTAAAAAATATGACAGTATCTATTTACTGATCTATTTTGCAAGAAAATGATCTTCATTGTTTTTTCAGAACAAGTTGCTCCATAAAGCTCAGAACGAATGTTAAATTAGTCAACATGATGGTTAAAGTTGTTGAGAAAGATGAATGAAGTCCAGTGAAATTGGGGAAAGTTACCTTAGTGCCCTACATAGAATCCTTAAATGCATTACTGTATGTAACCATGAATCTATTCCACGACCACAGCAGGTGAATCAGTACTGACCGGTGAAGCCGCCATCTGCAATGTTGAACATAAAGCGAGGTCGCTCAATGGGAGGCCTCCCGTTACCCTTGGGCGGGTCCTCCTTCACTGCTCTGACTTCTTTCCCAGCATCCTTTTCACCTTTGACTTCCTCTGTTACAGAGAAAGACGGCATTTAGTGAAAAAAGTGTTTATGTATTTATGGCAGCAGAGTGTCACAGAGAGTGAGGCGTACCTTTCTTCACGTCAGACACCTCGCTCTTCTCCTTTGCATCTGTCGTCTCAGCTGCTGTTTGTGTCTCTTCCCGCTTTTCTTTGTCTTTCTCCTTCTCCTCCGCCACCTTGTCTCCTTTTGCAGGAAAAAACAAAAGCGAGGACTTGTTGCTTTGCTCCAAACAATCCTGCTGTATCTGTTTGTGGGTGTCAGATTTCATCAAACCGACATATCAGGTTTCTGTGTTTTTGTTTTTACCTGTTTTCTCCTCTTTGACCTCTGTTTCTTGTTTTGTCTCCTCTTTACTCTCCTCCTGTACTTTTTTCTCCTCTGTTGTGGCAGCTGGAGCGTCAGTTGTTTCCTTCTTCTCCTCCTCTTTCAGGTCGGCGTCCTCTTTGCCTTCGGCCTTTTGACTAGGGGACGAACTCTGTGATGTGTCTTTTGTGGAAGAGGAAAGCTGCAGAGAGAAACACAATGTGCCGTCAGTCGCTGAGTTGGTCTAGGCTGTTGTTGTGTGGGAAAATATCCAAATGTCAGCTTTTAATCAGCATTTACATAACTGAAAATACTGAATTTAATTATTATTCCGCCATTTATTGTGCCCTATATAAACGATCTATAGAGCGTGGTCTAAAGTGCATGGTAGAAGCGCATATAGGGCGTGTCCAACTCCACTTTTTCTAGTTAAACGGTGCATCATCTGGCCAAAAAATAAGGCACAAGGGACAAAAGTGTTGTGTTTTAGGCAGTACATGAATTCAACCAATCAGAGCATCGTCTCCCATTCCAAAACTAAAAACTGTAGTTGACGGAGGAAACAGACCTAAACTTTTAGCTTCTGAAATAATCAGTGAAGTTATGCTGCTCCTTGTGTCTAAATGCGCACAGCATCTCTCTTAATGTGGAGTCAGACAGCAGCTCTGCTGTGATCTCTGCTACGTTCACATTTTAGAGATAGTAATCAATGTTTTCCTCATTAATGTTATATTACTTCGTCCACCCTCAATACATCAGCACATCCCTGTGTGTGTACCGAGCAGAGTGTATGTGCGATGTGCACCTGCCTATGAGTGCACATCCTACTATCTGAATAATGCGCCCTTTTTAATAGAAACTCGGCCATTTTAATTTCTGTGGTCAATACGTGTTGTATTTTAACAAACTCCTCCTTCAAATTTCTTCGGATTGCCTTCAAATTTGGTTTGTGTGAGCTTGACTACTTTGTGATCAAAAGTTATCACAAGATCTACCTCACGTTAAAGGGAACGCCCGCTGCAGAGCATTGAATTTTGATGTCTCGCCATGAAACTTTGGAGTAAATGGTCCGATCTCCACCAAACTTCACATGATTCATTATAGTCCAGCCCTGAACACATCTATACGACAATATTAATAGCAGGAAAATCCTGCGCCACTGACTTTAGATTAGATTTCTGTTGGTCGATGGCTCAATCTCTTTCTGACGCCTTGAACAGTGCACCTCACCACACCTCATTATAAGACCCACATGCCCATGGACGCACAGATGGGCACAAGTACATTTGCTACATACAGTGTGGTCACTGGCCATGAAAATGACAACTGTGTCGGTCTGAAGTTCACGTAAGATAAAGCCCACGTAGTTCATTAAGTTAACAGCATATTCTTTTTGTAGTTAATTAAAAAGACCACACCAGTATCTTCATGTGTTGCAGCATTTTTGCGATTCATTTCATACATTTACATTTAAATGACCATTTTCCAGACCATGCTGGTTTGTTTCTCTTCTTTTACAGGCAATGAAAATGCCACTATAATTCCACGGAAAGCATGGGTTATTTGAGGTCTGCACTTTACTACACAATAACTATGTAAATTTTAATTTTCCAGCTGTATAAAAATAAGAAACCAATGGCTGACTGGAAAGAAGAAGAAAAAAAAAAACACAAAAAAAGAGATGGCTTGCTTAGGAAAACTGCTGAAAGTTAAGTATATGGCAGCGATACTCAACTTACAACCCCAGGCCAAATCTGGCCCATGATACAGTGCCCAGTGGCCCACCAACTATTTTTTAATTTACAATAAAAATAAATTGATTCACACTGGGATTTTTTATACTTTGGATATAAACCAGGTGCCAAAGTGCATAAAAAAAGCAAAGCAGAGGTTGTTATGCCTGAACCCCTCGACAGAGGTCCGGGCCCCGAATGTCCTCAAAACCTAGAAACACTCCTGTGCTCACCTGACCTGCATGAGGCTGCTTCTAATGGGTAAGCCTCCTTTAAAGATGAGTGAGGACATCGAATGTCAAAAGGCTGAA
>JAPZEB010000023.1:3030-24201 GCA_029783705.1 Chaetodon striatus | reverse complement strand
GATGTCATTTTTGTGTCCTAGTATGGACAGAGATACTGATACCAGAGGAAAAAATCTGCTTTCAAAAATATCAAAATTTTTGTGCAGGGCCCAAGAATAGTGTTTTTGTTCAGTAGAATGAGCTGTTTGTATTAACATATGGTACAGGTCCTCTTCCCTGGAGTCCAAAGCCTTCAATATTGTTTATCGCCCAGAACAGACAACTCGCTGGATCTGGACAGGGCCATTTGGGTTTTCGAGTCTGCCTCCGCAGTTCTCCCACGAGAGAAGTTTCATTTGTTTGCAATCTGCAACCTCACCACTGGATGCCACTAAATCCTACGAACTGGGCCTTTAGAAGAATAGAAGTAAAAGAATAATAAAGTTCAAACAGTATACATTATGTTTATCTAATGGCGATGCAGTTATCCAGCAGCAATGTCAAACACTCAACACAGTAGCATGTGGCTTTATCCTGCTAGTTCACAGTAACTTCTGCTATCTGAAACAGTGATGTTAGCTATAAAAGAAATTCTGCTGTCGTATTTTCCGAGGAAACAGAAAGACACCCACCTTCTCTGACACATAAAACATTCATTTGACAGCATCAGAGAGGTTTGTTTGCAATCTCTCCCTCCATAAGTTATATAACGACAATATTACCCTGACATTTATTCTTGTCAGGCAACTGAAACAATAACTCTGCTGCGTCGTCATTCACTTAGAGCTACACTGAGCAAGTGAACACGCGTGGTTGTATTTGTTTGCTTTGGTTACACCAGTGACTCAGCAGCAAATCCCACGTCTCACCAACTGTTTGGGCAGGAAAACACGAGGAGCCAGTCAGGAAGCTCCAAAGAACCATGAAGGGACTGTGTGTAGTGTAGTGGTGCCACTGTGGAGCGTTTACTGCTTCAAAGAACCACTGAGTGTGTTTTATAGATCTCTCTCTGCCTCATGAGCGAGAGTGTGGGGATTTCAGCCAAAAGCATTGTCTATGTTTTTTGGCATTTACGCTTAAAAAATAACAAACAATTAATCAAAAACTCATCGTTTCAGCTCTACGAAGTTTAAATACTTTCATTACTTTGTGGCGTTTATAGTCCCAATGTGATGAGCTGTTATTCATGTAACCCCCCAGTACAAATTATAAAATGATTGTTGTTGTTGATATGGTGAAGTTATGTGTGCAGAAACAAATACTTTTATTTTTGTTGAGTGATTAGGTAATTAAATGAATTCTGTATAAGGCATCTTTTAAGCATAGAAAGAACAAAGAAAATTGTTTTCCCGTTTTAAAGGTTCAATTCACCTAATCTGGTATCTAAGCATGAAGTAGTTTATTGATGTGATTTCAATATTTGATTTTAATGATTTAATTAGTGGTAACAGTTTGCAGAGATATAATATCATCAGTGCAAAATCGATATTTATATACTAGGATATGAAACTGTTATATCGTGTCAAGAAAAAATAGTTAAGATACACAGTATATCCATTTTGAATTTTGACTCTGACAGGTTTATGGAGGGAGAGAAAAAGAGAGATACAAATACTTCAGTTGATTGCATACTGTGTGAATTATCTAGAGTAACGGTGGCACTAGTCCTGTAAACAGATTTTTTGTGGTCAATTCTGTTAATGTCAGTAATGCTTTGAGCACCACATATGAAATTCCATTCACCTCCATTGTATTGAGGTGGACGCAGAAATCTCAACGATGCATATCTCAAAGCTCCGCAAATATAACCAAAACTACATAGGAACTAACAGATTCCTCTGTGGGGTGGCTGGGCTCAGCCTTAGAGGTAGGGTGAGGAGCTCAGATATCGAGAGGGAGCTCGGAGGAGAGCCGCTGCTCCTTCGCATCAAAAGGGGTCTGTTGAGGTGGTTGGGCATCTGATCAGGATGTCTCCTGGGAGCCTCCCGCTGGAGGTGCTCCAGGCACGTCCCACTGGTAGGAGGCCCCGGGGCAGACCCAGAACACGCTGGAGGGATTACAAATCTCATCTGGCCTGGGAACACTGTGGGGTCATGCCAACACTGGCTGTGTTGGCATGATACTATTGTAAACTAACATGCTGAACATGGTAAACATATCTACTAAAGATCATTGTCAAAGCACTGCAGGTATGTGAACATGTTGCCATGGTTAGCATTCAGCTCAAAGCACCGCTGTGTCTGAAAACAGGCTCACAGAGCCACTAGCATAGCAAAGACTCTTGTTCATGAATGTTTTAGCTTTCAAGTTTCAAGTCAGCTGTACAGTAAGTCAAGTCTCACAGCAGTTAAGTCCAGGTCAAACGTCAACACTCAAGTCTGAGTCAGGTCACACATTTACAGCTCTTGTGAAAGCCTCTCAAATGTCTCCATTTCAGGAACTAACAAGTTTTTGAAGCTTGATGACATTGCATATTTTCTCCTTCTTCTTCATATTTTGGGTTTTGACCTGATTTCATAAGCCCAAGTAGTCAGACGACCCGTAGAGAACCACTTAGGTCTCCAGCTGAGGTAAAGGAAAAAGAAAATATGAAAAATTTGTTTCATGTGAAAATATTTTTGGGACTGCAAGAGTCTTCATAAACAGACGTAGCGTAGTAGATGTATTGTTATTTGTGTTCTCTTCCTCCTCATAACTGCGCTCATCAGCAGAATACAGCGGACTGCAGAGCAGAGAGATCTCTGTTGTGGTTGGCTGGAGTGGCTGACGTGTTGACATGGTGAGAAAGAGCACGCAGTTGTTCTAATATTGTCAAACCTGTCTGTGAAAATGACCCGCAGGCCCCGATAAGTGTTGCAGTGGCATACAGAGAGAAGTGCCGCTTTCACAAGTTCTGTGAAGACACATGCGTTTGGTTGAATCCCATGCACACACAAATACACACACAGTCACACCTAAGCACTTGTGTGAAAAATTCTTTATGTCAAGGAGCTTCACTTTATCCGTTTCTTTTCTAATTCAGACTGGCAGCCATCACAGTCCTGACCTCCTTTCCATTTTCCTTGCTGTCTGTGCATCTTTAACGCCCTTCTCTCCTATTAACCTTAATCTCCCAACTCTTCCTTACTGATTTCCTCTCCTCTGATCTGCTTTTTCATCTCACTTCCCATTTACCGCAGCTGGAAATTCAGCATGGGGCTGCTGATTCTCTGTGTAATGATCCAACACACCCTTTATCGTTAACTCTTTGTAACCAGTGCCGGACGCGGATGCCCATTAAAATGAAAACCTTTCAGCAGTTAGATGAAACGACCTGCTTGCAGTCGACACACACGCACACTCTAGTGTCACACGCGCTTTGATACACACTGAGAGTCTGCACAGGCCTCATTACACAACACAGTAATTAGTGACCGGAAAGGCAGAGACAGTCAATAACTACATCCAGACGTCACCATCAGCAGCGGTATGCGTGCTGCTTGCATGTCTCTGCGGACTATAAGTGTGTGTGTAAACCACATGCAGGAAATCAGGGTGCCGAAATAGCTATGCTCAGTTTCTGTCCGGCCATTTACTGCAGAGCCATTACCACAGACAGGTCAGTGCTGCTGCTCTGAGGTCAGACAGCCTGCAGCCATGCACGAAAACATATGGTGTGAAGTTCATGCTCCAGATATGGCTTTGGGGCCCATAACAACAACAGTTAAAATCTGCCATTAGCTAATAAGCAACAGGAGAATATACAAGACTGGATTAACCTAAATATGAAATACTAGAAGACAAGGAGCAACTATCAGTTTAATTCCATGCACACATGTGACATGCAGCACTTCTGTTGTGTATTGTAGAGCTGCATTATTCATAAAATATTATCCACAGTAGCCAAGTGTGATATCCATATCACAGGAGCTGCAACTTTTTGATAAAGGTAAAATGTGACACAACACACCATTAAGCATTGTGGTGCTGCAGAGATGTCCCAGCCTACAAATCATACATCAGATTTAAGAGAGCATGCTTGTTTTGGCACTAGCAAAAATTACATCATGATAGTTTCTTTTTTTCAGAGAAAATGTAAAGCAAAAATTAGCATTCTTATTAAAATAGTGACTCATATCTTCCTGAAAAATCGTGTATCATGCAGCACTAGAATTCAGTCCTAGGCAAGATACCTGAAAAATGTATTTAATTATTAATTACATATTACTCATTAAGAACATTACATTACTTTTCTTATTACTATACAGAAAATGTGCACTTACTACACACATTTCACATGTGGAGCTAGAATATGAGACATTTTGGTTCAGTGTGCAGGCTTTCTATGGTTAGGAGGGATTTTAATGACCATTAATGGCTGAGGTTAGCTTAGCATTTGAAACCGACCGCCTGTGGCACTTCAAATGTCCTGAAGGGATACTACCTGAATGTATAGCCAAGGTTACCAGCTTGAAGCTACAACGATACTCCATTTAATGTAAATAAGAAAATGTTTTAGTCACTAGGAGGCTCTTTTTTCCTCTCTTGGTCGGGGCTAACGACCTCTCCTCACCTCCAGCCCCAATGCCAAGCTGACACGTCCAGCAGCAGTCTGTTCTGGAGTAAAACAGCACATAAAATCAAAGTGACTTAATGAAAATGAGCCCCCAATGCCATATCTGGGATCATATGATGCCCTGCTTAGGGTCATATTGTTTCATGTAAGCTGCGACATTCAGATAAAGAGTGGTGGATCAAAAGAAGATTGTGCATCAACGCTGTTAAACCGAAGTTAGGTCATGCAACGTCTCTGGAAATATCTACATCACACACACTAACAAATTTTTAACACCAGTGTGTTTCTATTACTAGAGACAGACTAAAACACACCGAGGTGCGAGTCTTTTCTGCGACCTCAGACAGTGCCAAAAAAACAACCAACATGTGTGTATGTGACGACACTCCTAGAGAACAAAGAGCTCGAGGCTTATAATGTCCCTGCTTTTGTTTTCTTTTTCCTCTGTTTGACAACTTCTATTTTACAAGCAGTGTAAAAGATACAGCGTTACTGCTTTTTAAAATAAATGAACATAATCCTTATCATCTTTCATTTTCTCCACTGTAACAAAAACCGACCAAGACTAACTGTGAATTTTGTGCACAGCTGCACGTTGCTGACTTGAACACCACAGAGGAAAGTTTAAGAGAGTAACTGGGAGATTCATAGCGAACATAAACTTAAAACAGGATTCTAATGCTGTGGTTTTGTTTGTATCTGAGCCAGACACAGTGATTCAGGAACTAATAAAGCACTACAGTAATTATCCTAACCAAAAGTGACAAGTGAGGGTATTTAAAGAAACACTCTAACAAACTCTGTGTTACATTTATCCTAATTTACTGTCCCTGTCAGCTTTCAGCCTAATTGGTGCTAATTCTGTTAAAAACTTTCAGCATTTGTATAACATTAGTGGCACTGTTGCACAGGAGTAGCTGAGCGTAAATGTTCAGCCTCACTTGTGTTATTAAGGAAAAAACATGTTGCTATTATCTCAAAGATAACATATCTTTTAAAAGTACAGAATCACTTCTGCCTTTCGTCAGCAGTTGCCAGCTGAAATAGCGGAGTGCTATTTCACCAGGAAATTACTTTCAGAAGAATGTCAGGCATGCGGGGTGTGGTGAACATTTGAATATTATGTTAGCAAATCATACCTCTTTTGAGCCAAAGCATTCATTGATTATTATCTGCAAGCTGGCTTATTGTTTCCATGGTGACACTTAACTTAAGTATTGGTTTTCAGACGGAGAATAATGGACCTGCTCGAAGTATTCTCTATATTCAATTTGACATGATTGCGCAGGCATATATATACAGGCATTACTTTACAGCAGGTCCACATACATTATAGACAGCCCACAAATCCATAGATTTAATTTACACTAGCTTTATGCACAGAGCCTGCACACACACACACACACACACACACACACAAGGAGGTAGACAAATAAATGCAGGCACAGACACCAACTCACACATACACACCGCTTGGTATGAGGAATGCAATCAAACACTTAATGCACACGCTGCATGGTGGTAGATAAGCCCTTCCTCACTGCTTTGCAACCACAGATCTATCTGCTGTCACACACTGTGAACGTCAGCTTAAAGAATCCCTTCTGTATCTCTCCACACACACATGCACACACACTCTGCCTAATTTAAACCCCCCTCTCTTGGTATCCAGCAAAAACTCAAAAGTAATGAAACACGTCATGTAAGACCACCATGTCGGACTTCTTGTGCACCTTATTTCTCCCACAATCACACTCTCCTCTTCACACTTGGGTGACCCTGAAGCTCTCACATGCCCCGACGTGCACACGTCCTCATACCTCTGACTGTGTGGACATACATATAGTAGAGAGGAAAATATAATCTGTCGTTTAGCAGTGCTCTGAGCTCATATCTGTGCTTTAGATCGACCCACCCAGGCTTGTTGAGCTGTTGGTTAAAGTATAATTCAATTTATACGCTTTCTCTATAATTTAAACTCATGTTTATCAAATCAAACTAAAATTTAAGAGGGAAGCAATCCTCTCAATTATTCAATCCACTCTCACAATCATTTCATTGTTGAGACACTCAGACAAATCTCATCTCCTTTATCAGGATGTGAGGAGATTTGGCAAACAGCATGGAATTTAATACCCTCAGACACATTTTTTTGTCTTTAATTAGAAATGTTCTGGGCAGCGGGTGTTTCCTAGACATGGATTAAACCTACTCTCACTGTGATCCTTGTTGAACGTCTGAAATAATTTAGTCAGATTGCCCTTCAGCAAATAAGCAGAAGCACATTAAACGACAAACAGTCCAATAAATCATATAATAATATAAATTAAGTCTCTCGTTGTGCGTTGGATTGGATGTAATGAAAGTTATGTAATTCAGGGTTTGTTCTCTTCTCTTCCTCTCTCTCCCTCATTTAACTGTTTTATAATTTAGACAAGTTCCTTTTTGATTTGCTCCAACAGTTTTAACATTGTGTTTTCGATGACTATTACTTTAACATAGACTTACTAATGGGGGTGTTAGTCAAAACATTGATTCAGTTCTTTTTGCCCACAACCATATTAATTTAAATTGAATTAAATTATTATATTTACTTTAAAAACTTTTTTTCTTTTAAAAAGTCTAAAAAGGAACAAAACAATAGCACCAAAGAACAATCAAAAATGCTAAGACAATGCTACGTTCGTGGTTTTCTGGCCACTTGGGGGCGGTGGAACAAACTATAAACACAACACTGACATATTATCAGCGCATAAATGTTGATATGGAGAAGATGTCTGTATCAATTACCTAATCACAGATCCAGCACATACAGCAACATTACCATAAAGGTTGCTCCACATTTAGCTCAGGTTTGCTCTGTATCAACGTCTGAGTGAATATCTGTCTCTTTAGCAGTTTAGTGCTTCACCAGCTAGTCGCTAACTTTGTCCGTCTGCTGTCTGGTACTGCAGCGAGTTCGTTTGTCCTAGGATGGCGAAGGCATGGCCCACCTCTCTCTCCCGCTAATTAGCTATTGGTGATCCAATCAGGGGTGGAGTAATGCAGAGTAGGTGGTCATGCCTCAGCCACTGGGTTGATGAGAGTTCTGAGAATAATTTAAATCTGTAAAGTTACAGGCTGTAAAAACCAAAACAAAAAGCTGCGAGATGCTAAAATGCTGGGTTGATTTTTTATTTTCATTTTTACCCATTGTTTGTACTGACATATTGATTGGTGCAGCTTTAAGGCACTAGTCCAAAGGATGACTTTCATTTTTAAGTCAGAATTAAAGCCTCAAACGTCAGCAGCTCGATGTGTCTGTGTGAGATTTTCAAGGCTTTCCTCCTTGTTATACTCTCTCTTCCTGTATGACTCTGCAGAACGGAGTGCATATTGACTTTGTCGATGTCCAACCTGTCAAAACCACTCAACTTTTCCAATATATTAAGCTGCATCAGTCGTTTTTAAATGAAAGGAAATACATTCAGTTCATTTTGAGTTTAACGATTCCAATTGGATTGATTCAGCTGGTTTTTAAACCTCATCTCGCTGCATTGCAAATGTTCATTTTCATTTTTTGTAACCCCACTTTCAAGCGTGAAACAACATAATATATGTGCATATATTTTCCTCTGTCCTTTCTTTCCTTATGCCTCACTACCTTCCTCCCACTCATCACAGATACACACACACACACTGCCCACCTCATACTTTTCTCTAGCTTCTTTCCACTGCAGTTGGCATTTCCCCCTCCCCTCGCAAACTCCCCCACCTCTCCACCACATCCACCTACCACTCTGTTACTCTTGTCCACCTAACCCTTCACCATCCATCTCTTTCTTCTCTCTTTGGCCTGAGAAGAAAGGAGAGGGGAGGAGAGCAGCATGGCTCCGGGCCATTACCAACCACATCTCTATAAGCATAGAACCACGGGCCTCCCACACACACACACACACACGCACATCATTAATTAAATCTACATCACTTAAAATGCACACACACACACACATTTGGCATGCACACATTAAATTTGAGCTCTCGCTGTTTTCATTGACTCTCCTCCTCCTCCCGGTGCACCACGCACATTATGAAGGTCAATGATGAATGATGGGTATTGTCTGCAGACACACGTGTTTATAGATGCACGTACACACAAGAACAAAAGCTACAAAGACACAGCAAACAAGGTACAGAGGCCGAATCTCCATCTCTACAGCAGCAGGACACATCTGTCATGAGGGCAGAGCAGGCAACCGGTCGGCATCTGCCCCCGCATCATAGAAACAACCCACCTTGGATTGGTTCCCAAAATCGGCCTGGCACACACACACACACACACACACACACACACACACACACACACACACACATCATGCCATCCCTGCTGTCAATCTGGCTGCCAAAATCAATGTTGGCTTGGCAAAGTCAGACCTGAGCAGCGCTGCAAGATGGATCATAATGCTGGACACCAAATATCCAGACACCAAATTGATTGAACCGTTATAACCATCTCAGCACAGAAGAAGACGCTTGGTTGCCTTCATTATCCACCTTATCTTTCTCATCTTTCCTCACAGTAAACACACAAAATAAATCCCAGCATAATCCACCATGAATTAACAATAAGAGTTGAGAGTGATCACTGAGAGCGATTCATTATTTTCATGTCTGGGAGTGCATCAGTGGCAGTCTGTGTGTGTGTGTATGTGTGTGTGTGTGTGCACAGTACACACAGAGGAAGGATTTTAGCAAGATAAAAAGGTGCATTGTTTTAATACTGTTCTAGTCACCTTGTGCGAGGTCGGTTTATCGAGTCAAGTGCAGTTGCAGTCATGTAGATTACGACAATTATCATCCATTACTGATTCACCTTTCTTGGTCAATAAACCGTGCTGTTAAAATACTGTACGTGCTGCATGAATGAACTGTATGAACTTTAATTGCTGCCTCCTGCATGTACTCGTCTTTCTACTCTGCCTGCTTGAATGAATATTCTGTGCAGGATTTACACATCCCGTCCTGGCTAACAGGATTGACTGCGTTATCCTTTCCATCATTTAACTCTGTAACAGGGCAATCACATTTCAGCAGGCTGTGCTGATCGGGCAACATGGGAGATTTCATTTCAGCAAGTCATACATCTGTACTGTGCTGACACTGGCTTTCAAACTGCTAATGAGTTAATACAGCGGGCTGGTAGGAACTGAATACGGTGGGTATTTGCACAAGACACTTTGTAAAATTCACTATTGACCTGAAATATATAAGACCCTAAAACTAAACTACAACAATGGCCAACCAGTGGAGACGGTGGAGAGCTTAAAGTACCTCAGCATCATCCTGGACAAGGAACTGAGCTTCGAACACCTGACATCCTTAAACGTTGCCAAAATCTGCAAACTCAGGGCTCTCTCAGTTGAACCGGACTTCCTGCTCCTTCTGTACCGTAGCATTAACGAACCATGCTCACCCTCACTGATAGACAAACGCTCCTGACAATCATCAATATATCTTCTAAAATACTTGGCCTCCCAAACCCCAACCTGCCACCATTTGCAGAGCACTGACCATAACACACAACCCCCATGCTTCATCCTCCTTCCCTCTGGCCGCAGACACAAACAAACGCTCTTCAAGAAATCTCGCTTTGGGAGGAATTTTGTGCCTTCAGCCATTTCTGCTTTAAATACCCTGCAGTCACTGTCATATGTTATGCTGTCTTGCTGCGACGTTCTTTTTGTTAATATCCTGTGTGTTACTTGTTTTAAGTGTTTGGTTGCACAGACTGAGAAAGTAAATTTCAGCTATAGACGACAAAACAGAATGAATCTGAATCTGACCACTCAACGGTGACTTTGAGTCATTCAATGGTCGTAATGAGCCACTCTGTCATTTTGCTCCCGACAGGTGCAACAACAAGAAAGCACTCCGCTCTGGTGACGCATGGGTGCCTTCGATCAGCCTACAAACCCTCAGGTGGCCACAGCTGAAATTACACATCACATAATGCCTACGGATCAGAGACCTCTTTTTTTCCATTCACTGTCCCACACATTATCCAATAGTGAATTCTCTTAAATTGTAATTTCTAAATTGTTTATAGATTTATCCACAACGACCAAATACAACCTGAGATATTAAAGGACTAGTTCAACCTACATTAATGGTACATAAACAACACTTCCATATAACTTGTGTGTCATGTGCGTGTCCTTGTCAGGCAGAACCAGAAACAGGATCCACTTTGAGTCAGCTCTGAAGAATGTGGAGGCCTTGAAAACTTTGTTGGTGTATGTGCTGGCTCAGTATGATTCACTGGAATGAGCGGGCTGCCATTTTGGAACACAGTGTCCGGCTCTCATAATGCATCCATTGCTGACCGTCCACACATCGGGTAAATATATCAGATCACTTAGCTCTGTAGGAAATGACTGAGCCCTGGTGACTCGTGTTTGCTTACAGAGAATCACAATAATGATGCAAAGCAATTGTTCTCTCACTGCTAGTGTTAAAAGCACTATACTGTAGGCACTGTTCATTTGTATGTTAGTGTGGAGAGTAAATTAAAGCTTGGAAATCTTTAATTGAATGTGTGTGAGTGCACACACAAAGGGGAGGCATTTTGTCTGTTTACATGTTAAAGAATATAAATATATGCATGAGCAGATGTCTTAAGTGTAGCCCAGTGACAAATACATTTCTCAAGGTGTCTTAGTGAGTGTGAGCTGAGCACGCCTCTCTTGTCACCCGTCAGTAAAACAATCTTAGCATTATGTCAGCACTGAGGCGCACCGGGAGGAATGCTGATCGATGTGGAGAGAGACAGAAAGAGGGAGGGAGAAGCTTGAGGGAAAAAAAGAAAAGAAAATAACAACAAAGAAAAACAGATGATGGAAGAAAGAAAGAAAGAAAAACACAGTCCTCCTTTAGGCACCTACTGTTGAAGAGGTTGACAACCACACAGCGAGACTCAGCAAGTGGAAACAAACAAGCATACTAAATTTAGCTCGTCATCATCAACTTCACCTGACTACCTGACTTTCTAGTTTTGCCTCCAGACTCAGGCATCCACACACTGGTCCTATCTAGCTAGAACACACTGTGCTGCCAAGGCTCTGTAAATCTGAAGCGTGAGCTGCTTCAGAGCTGCGGAGCACACACAAGGAAGTCAGAGGGGGGAATTAATAAGTAACCATGCTAAGAGCAACCAGTCAAGCTTCTAAAGGCCGCTGTGTTAACATTACAGTACAAAAAATGTGGACTGGACAAACCTGTACAGTCTCACTAGAAATCGGACTACGAATAAAAACCACATCCTGAGAGTGGTCCTATGGCGGAAATTAAAAGGGTTTGTCCTCTTGGGTGCATGTGACGTCAACAATAAAACAACACTGAACTTTCATGAATGTATATCAAGTATAACATTTACGCCGCTCCTTTTCAAAAGTTCAATCTGTCCCTTATACTTGGTAAAGAGTAGCTCCTGCTTTGCAATGAAATATGGTTGAATAATATCATTTCAGCCTCCTCTGCAGACTGTGTTAAAGCTTCCTGCCCGTGAAAGGCTGCTGGAATTGGGTATTCTGTTTTATTTGTAAACCTGTCTCAAGAGATTTTATGTTTTAAGCTATTATTGTGTTTCATTAGTGTATCATGTTTGAATTGTGCAGTACAGGTTGCTTCTGCGAACTTTGTTTTCCCCGCATATTTGGGGCCATATTTAGCACAGAACACACAAACCATTGTTTTATTTGTTTGGTTGTACCTGAGCCATGTACAGTCTTGCCGCTGCGCAGGGCCTGGCTCTGACACAGGGGTGATTAATGTGTACACAGTTTGTTTCACCATCCTTTAATATGACATCGGACGCAACCACAGCTAGAAACATTGACTAGTGTAAATGACGTGATCTTCACAGTTAACTTATCACTCACTCCCGGACCATCACCCTCTCACACACATTGGCCCACACCGGTGAACTTACTTCCTTGTTTTTCAACATGAAAAAGGAAAAAGAAATGCCTGTAATTTTGCAGGTCGCACATGTGCGAGTAGCTGTAAAATTTAATCGCATTGACTCCACAAATGGTCACAAATTGCGACCATTTGGTTGCAGTCTGAAGCCCTAGTGTATTGGATATTTCATGAACAAAACTTGTGTTCATTTTTGCCTGAATAAGGTGCAGAAAGTGAAATCGCAGTCATTGGGACCATGAATATCCAAAACAAATATCTGGCCATAGCAATCAAAAATATCTTACAGGAGAGGTCAAAGGGACATTTTGGACATTTTGCTTTTAAAGGAATGCTGACAGAGATATTTACTAAGTGGGACACTTTGCAGTTGACACTTGTCGGTGCTCTCTGGTGGACAAATTATGTAATAGTGACACTGTTTCAACACCACCTAAATTACATCTTTGGCATTTCTGCTTTGCAATTTTTTGTTATTTGTCAGCTGACATAGACTAAATGCTGACATTATCTGCGAGAAGCTAATATTTACCAAATATTGGTATAGCTCTAGGAGGCTTTAACACCCCCAAGACTGACCATAATCCATGTAAAAGAGACAGTTCACCACAAAATGAAAATGCAGTCATTGTGTGCTGTTGGAATGCTCATATAAAAATAGACAAAAAGCTAATCCAAACATATGAGTGCATACGCGCTGACACTGACAAGTTGTGTTGCTAATGCTTGTGACACCCTCTCCCACGTTGAAACAATGAGCGTGGTGAAAGGACCCAGGCCGGCTGGTGTTCCCAGCCTTTTCCTTCCTGCCAGTGAGAATGAAAGCCGAATGCCTCACAGTGTTTCCTCTCCTCTGCTACTAAATAACAGTGACTCACCCGAGCTCACTAACAATGCACAGCACCCTAAGAAAGGTGCACAGTTGAGGGGTCGCAATGCTACAACACACACATACTTACACTTTCATTGCCCTATATGCTGCATATAAACACACACAACACAAACGCAGTTGGGTAATGGGCCGTCAGGGACGTTGCCAAAAGGCCAGAGTGGTTGGAAGAGGGTCTTAAAAGGGGGGAAACGGTTCCCAGGCCTCTGAGAACAAAACTGTCTTTTTTTTCCAGCCTGGTGGATTTAAATGCTCCCTCACAGAGTGGCAGGCCGGTCCACATGGAGACCAATGCTGCGGCTCAGTGAATCAACACGTTCACTCCAAGTATGTTCACTGGAACAAATGCATTTACCAAACACTCGTGTTGGCAAACCGCTGACTGCTAACACAACCTGATGAAAAAAAAGATACACTGCAGTAAGGAGGAATCTTTTTAGATAATTTGCTCTTGTTTTGTGCAGCTCCAGCACTTGTGGTTAGAGGGAACAGCAACATATCAGCAGAGTGGAAAATAAATGGTCTATGTGGGAGAGCAGCCAGATGATAAC
This sequence comes from Chaetodon striatus, assembly GCA_029783705.1. Classification (NCBI taxonomy): domain Eukaryota; kingdom Metazoa; phylum Chordata; class Actinopteri; order Chaetodontiformes; family Chaetodontidae; genus Chaetodon; species Chaetodon striatus. Next base: position 10,330 of record JAPZEB010000023.1, on the reverse strand, counting down.
ATTAGAAAATGGATCCTGCTCGCTGGTAGAAAACAGAGATTAGCTAAAAGCCAGTCAAACAGGGATAACAGAGCAGTGAGGATTAAACAAGTCAAGGGAATATTTAATGGTAATGAGAGGTGAGTCACAGATGTGAAAGGATGTGCAGAGAAAAAAACTCCACTTATTAAGAATCATCATTTAACATCAACTCATCCCAGTGTGAAGCCAAAAATGTAGTCTCCAAATCTTACCATAACAGCAGAGCAGACACATCTTTGCGTTTTTACCTTTCCGCCTCCAAAACCAGTACTTGCGCCGTCGTTTCATTTTCAGTCCAAGTGTCTTATTTTGAAAAAAAAAAAGAACCTAAGATCTCCTCCTATCACATATATTCAACCAATGACAGTGTTCATCCTCACTGCGTTGTCCAGCCTGTAAGGATCACACCTACCCAAGGCACTGTGTCTGAGACGGGACCTCCGGTAACTGGCGACCAGCCAGTCCATGCTGTGTCCGAGCCAGTGGACAGAACGCAGTAGAAGCAGTAAATTGAGTAAGTGGGGTGCATGAGAAGAGTTTCACTTCTATGTAGAAGCAGTGGCCTAAAATACACCTCTGTTTAATACTTTCTCCCCTTCTTTCCTCTGATGAACAGAGAGGCAGAGGAGATTCCCTGACAGGACGCTATGCTGAGACCTTCTACACTCTATGGCTGAATGTAGAAAGACAGCACTTGAGAAAAAGACGAGTCACTCGACCACCAACACCCTCACATCTTTCCGTCCTCTTGCAGACGGGATGTCCTTAATTACGCAAAGGTGAAGAAAAAAGGTAGGTTTACACAATTGTCCCACATCTTCCTCTTTGTAAATGTACTTCCTCAAAGTCTCTCTTGGTCCCACAGTGTCCAACAGGCCAGTGCGGCAGATCTGAATTCTCCTTTTCTGCGCTCAGATTGTAAGGTAAGGAGTACAGTAGCTTTCTGGGAAGAGCCTCGCAGGCTAACAATGCCAGTCAGGAGGGGGAAACGACGCACACTGCAGTCAGGAAACTCTGGCTGGCGCAGAGATGGAAAAACAGTGCGTCAGATATTTAGGCTTCTGATTGACTTATCATATTGGGATTCAGACTAAACACTGACAGGGGTCCACGTTTTCCCGGACTCAGTGTATCAAACCCAGCTGATAACATTTGGAGGTAAAATAAAAATAGATATACAGTAAATTACAGTTTCCACTAGTAAACAATCTGGCCTTGGATGATGTGTGACACACATGCGCGCACACACATAAAGGAAGCGTCAACAGACTTTGTTTTTACCCATGCTTTTTTTTTTCTGGGGAAATTTTACACATTTCTATACAAACAGTCTAAAAGTAGCTCATTGTTAGTTTCCTCTCTTCACCTCATTGTTTTACAGGAGGCATCTGTGAGAAATGTCCCCCTGTCTTCTCAGAATCACAAGACTACTGTGTGTTACAGTTATATTAGCACTGCATCGCTAATTTTAAATGCTTTTTAAAATATACAGTCAGTCAAAATGAAAGAATAAAGGATAAAAAGCACAACAACCTCTTGGTTTTACAGAGACAATCTAACAAAACTGATAAGCTTTGATTGCTTTCTAATTGATTTGGGAGCAGCAGCACAGTATCCTGCCAGAATATAGTATATGTGGATGGTTGCCTTGTTGCAAAAGGAGTACATGACTCTGCATGTGTTCTCATCACACGCTGAGCATGAAGGTCCACCTGCTGGTCGATGGGTGGAACATTTCTGAGTATTTACCTCCACCTACTGGATCATTTGCAAACTGAAGTCCCTCAAACTTGAGCCTAAATGTATGGGAGAGCCTGTGTGTGTGCAGCCGCTGAGGGGTATTACACAAACACGCATATGCATTAGTCGTTTCCTGCTGAGTGCAGCCCACACCCACTGTGATTATCAGCTGAGCAAACTATGAACACCACCACTCCTCCACGCACAATCATGCCCCGTCTGAGACGTCCCCACCAGACACAGAGTAAACACTGGAAAATATGTTCAAGGAAATAAAGTAATCCTGCATTTTCTAATATAATAAGTTATGCATAAAGATAAATCGATATCCACTTAAGTGAGGTGTTGAATTTGTCATGGCCTTTTGCTTTGTGCACCTGAAGATACAAAATGCTTTGAGAACTATTCAATTTACAGTAATCTCAGCTGGCATATATGACAATAAGATACACCACAGTCACATAGATATGTACCCATATGTAACGTCATCTGACCTTTGAACAATAACGTAAAACACAATAGCTGATAAACCTATAAAGTTCAAGTGATGATGACTGATACACTGATAGCTTCACTTGAAGCCTATTGATAGCCTCTAACAGGACAAGTCATCTTCCTCACAGTCACATGTCTGGATTAATGTGCAAAGAAAACAGGATATTGCAGGAAAACACAGCTAACAACAGGATCTATGGAAACACATTAATGCCATGAAAGCTTTTAAAAATAAATAGCTACAAAAATGTATTTCCTGAGGCTAGTTTCAGACTGAATAAAACCACATAAACCTACATGAACTGAATGCTTCTGCTGTAATTTCAAAGACAGGATTCTTTAAAAAGATCAAGCTGTTTGAGACACAGCCAGGGGCTTGAAACTCAAGTATGTTATTTCTGTTTTTGTGAAGAAAAATTTTCTTTTTTCACTGCCAAAAAAAGATCCACAAATACCAGTAGCATTTGAAAAGATTTCACTGGGCCCCGACGATTTGTTATACTACATTACTATATGTTACTATTGTACGCCTGTTTGCTCCTCCTAGCTACCAAAACTGACTGAAAACTAAACCTCAAAACACAATGCTATGATCTCACTATTTCGAAATCCAATCTGATGTATTTAAACACACATTACTTAATTTCAGTGTATTCAGCTGTGAAGACAACTCTGACATATCATCAACCCATACACCCTGTAGGTAAAACATGAAGCAACACCAGCTTTATTTGCAGGTCCAATAATCCCTCTCCCTGTTGCTCTGTTTTGGTCTCCACCACCTCCTGAGGGAAATATTTGGCTCTTCAGCTGCAAAAATGTTCCACTATGTCCACCAGCTAGTTGCTAACTCGGTGTGTCTGACATTTAATGTTGGGCGAGTAGCGTACAGTAGGTTTTTGGCTTTTTTGCTAAGAAACAAACAATGAGTTTCCCATCAGGTGACAATTTTCTGTGGGTTTAAAACTCCAAGCAACACTGATCAATATAAAATCATTATTTTTTCATATAATTAAAGGTTCTTTCAGAGTTACTCGCTGAGGTTTTTTCCATTATTATCATAATAACCCAGTAAATACCATAAAAACCTGGAGACCTTCTGTTCTGGCAGATCGAAGCACAGTGTACAGTCCAATGCAAAGAAGCAGTCCAATGTGATTACTCAGCTTGGCTCTTAACCCTTTTGATATGTTAAATAAAGGGCCCCAATATTTTAGAAAACTTGATTAAGGGGGTCAGACAGTGTACCAGATTTTTCAAGATGTAGACAAGAAACCATGTCATTTAGCCATTTTGTTAAAGGGGAGGGGAAGCAGATTTCCAATCTCACAGAATAACCATTTTTGCTATGACTCTACCAAACATAAGAGCTCGTGGTAATGCAGGGGAAAGAGTCAAAGAGTAATTACAACAGCCCAGTATCACAGTGACTAACTGTCTGCTATTTATGTTACTATACAATATACAATTCCTGAGTTTGGGGCAAGACCACAGAAGGTGACCTGAGGTCCCCACACCTGATGTACACGTGTCACATGTCGCAGACACAGGGGGGAATATTCTGTTCAATTTGGCCTTGGAGAAATGTAAGCGATGGATAACTTTAAACTGAAAAAGTTGGAGTTGGAGCATTAATGGAACATGTTTTAATCCTTTCTAACCCTCTCGCCCATAATTAATCTGAAATAGCTTCTCCTGTGCCCTTAGACCGAGCCTATTAAATTAGGGGAGATGGGGTTGCCAAACCAAAGAGACGGACAAAATAGGGTATCAAATGCTTGGATATGGGAGCTCGAGTCATAATAGCCTCTACTTCTTGTTGTCAAAGATAAAGAGCACAAAATCTTCAAAGGATAATAAGAACTGAATTTACAAAGGCACATATTGTTGGTAGAAGTTTACTGCTTCTGGACATTAAATATCTTTGTTATTCTCTCGGCATGATTTCTATTCTGTGAAGATGAATCTTCTGTCTGTTCATCTGTTATTTACAAGACTGTAACTCTGCTAAAAAAAGACGCAAAGCAAGGGGAAAAAGAAAAATACTTTCCGATTGACCTTTCAGAATTCAAATACCAATCGCACATGAAGCAGTGCCTCTCCATGCCCGCAGCTATGATTGATGGGTAGTTTATATCGATGTGGTACAGCAATGCACGGCATATGAAAAGAAATCATCTTTAAAGCCATCATGAACTGAGCTGCACAGGAGAACCACTATTGCCTGCAGTGAGTTACAGCCAGCGGAGGACAGTGAGACGGTTCAGCTCAGGATGAATGGGCACCAGTGCAGCAAAACAATACCAGAAGCAGTAGGCTAGCAGGCCACACAGCATCTGATTCATACAGTCCCACTGCTTCTATGTTAGCAGACAGAAAACAAACACACTCATTGTTGGAGACTGATACAGCTGTCCTCTCAGGAACACCAGCTCAAACCTACATGCCCCTGAGCTATTTGTGCTGTAAACACTGAATACATTTCACTCCACGTGTGAGTATAAATAAGATACATGGGCAAACACACGAGAGAGAGACGGGAACGAAAAGCCTTATTTGAAGTGTGTGATGGTATCCGAAGATAGCGCAGTGTTGGGATTTATATTGCACATTTGCACAGCCCAACTCTGACAGGAAGCTGACAGAATAACAATGTTTTGCACTTTATACTCAGTGATGACAGAGCTGAAAGGACAACAGACGTAATGACTCGCTGCTTCCAAACCATCTGTCCAAGAAGAATGGATCAAAACAGACAAGAAAACAAATCATCTCCTCCAGCAGAGGACGGCCTAAAAATCCCATTTCATACCACTCCAGTAAATCTTCAAAAACAGACGTATAGAGTCAAAACAACAGTGCACGACAGATCATTTTAACTGTAATACCGCCTCAGTACTGAACTCACATCCATGATCCAAGTCATGCGAGCTCAGCCAGCCACAATAAAAATCTTGGATCATTAGTAGTACTGAAGCAAGTCAAGCGGAATAAATGACTATCTAACCGTGGCGAGGGAAATCAGTTTGCTTTCTAAAAGCAACCAAGGTTCACGACAAGGTTAGCTCAGCTTTCACAAACACAGCACGGGAGATATGTTTACACTGGCTCTGTGATAAAACAGTGACACTACCATTCAGACTGGGCAGCAAAAACAATCGGATGACAGGAGGAAATGGTCTCTGGAGCTGTGAGGAAGGAAGATGCTGCACAGCTATGATAGAAAACAAATCTAATGGAGCAGCAAACAGCCTTTCCAACAGTGTTAAACAATTACTTGCTGGCCAGTCAGTCAGCGCTGAACATAAACCGCAGCCCCTGGATTCAGCGCTGCATATTTTCTTATTATCTACGGGCCAAAGCAGATGTGTATAAATCATACACGGCACTCAGCACACTGAGTGATGACTAACAGAATGTAAACTTGACTCCAGTGTTGCGAACACACAGTGATTCACTGCAGATTGTAAATCTGGGTGCTCTCATATTTACTTCACTTCCTGACGTTACCTGAGAGGTGTGACTGAGGCAAAAAATTGTGCCTTATGAGCCGAAGGCACCTTGTGACACTATCAACCAACCCCAGAGCAAAGTTCACACCAAGCTGCACGTACAGTACAGTGTTCCCAGCTGCATGTTAGCACAAGCACTCCGCAGGGTTGCAAGATAAGACGAAGCCCAACGTGGGTCATGCCCAGACAGCACATACTGCAGGAGTGCTGACACGTATTTGGATCCCAGTTTTCTGGGAAATATAGACGGCTTAATGGGGCTTAAGCCTGCATGGGCAAACTTTCAGGTACAGCTGCCAGGCTGCAGCTGTGCAAAGATCCATCTGGAAGCCTGCACAGAGACAGATCCCAAGACCATCAGGCTTTAAAACTGAGACAGGGACCCGACAGAGGACTTTTTACTGCATGCTCCTGAGAGCTGCATCCGGAGCAGACATAGTTTAGGACCTTGTTCGCCTGAATGACGAAAAATATGCCCTCCAGCATGTTGATGGTTACACAACGAGCTGGGGCTTGCCTCTGAAACCTTCATACCTGCTGAGCTGCCAGTAAGACAGAGGTGGTGTGTAAACAAGGGCTGTAATGTAGGTGTGTTACAGTCTGGTCACTCCATGCTTTCCCAACCACACTGACAAAAACAAGACCTGGCTAATACAAGACCTGTAACAGTGAGTCACCAGTGAGCCAGTCAAACACTTTATAACCTGTTGTAATTCTGCAGATTTTTACTCAGAGCTGCACAGGGGAGTTTCCATAGGTGGACAAACCCAGTGCAGTTAAGAAGATACACAGCAACGTCATGACTAAAAAGTCAGTAGCTGAGAGATGACATCTTAAGAAGCACTGAGTTTTACCAGAGAATAACGTGAAGCTCAATTTGAAGAGTTTACTTTTGTTTTCGTTATGATCGCTCTGTCCCAGCACACCTTACACACTCACCTGTGTGTTGTGTCTCTCCACTGTCCAGACTCAGTTGTTTCCTGCGAAAAGCGACTCTGCTGAAGCCCTCCATTTTCCTGTGAGGCTCTGACCGCTCCAGCATCGAGACACTGAAGGAAAAACCTATCCAAAGTGACCGGAAATAACAATCACAAGTTTGAGTAACGCGGTCCACACCTTGCGCCAAACCCAGTAGCGCGTCCGGCTGCGCAGCTGCAGCCCACGTGCGTGCGCCTGCGTGGGTCAGTAAGTAACATCAAACAAACACACGTGTGGGTTGAAACGACAGCACCCACTTTTCTCTGAGCAGTGTCACCTTGATGGGGGTGTTTCCTAAGCACCGCCCTTCACCCCTGGGTGCGTACTGACGGTGCAGACCTCCTTATTGGTACACCCAGACAATGCTCATACTGTTGGCGCACACACACACACACACACACACACACAAAGGAAAGAAAATCTGGGATTGATTAAAAATTATTATATTATCATGATATCATTTTCATAATATAAAATAATCATAATAATATTGTATATTATATTATATTATATTATATTATATTATATTATATTATATTAAGAGATTAACAAAG
>JAPZEB010000022.1:36058292-36070188 GCA_029783705.1 Chaetodon striatus | reverse complement strand
GTTGGTGATGATGATGCTGCTGATGATGATGATGATGGTGATACCCTTGTGGCGGCTGAACTTCATACAACTCACCTGTAAACATTTTATCAGGGCTCAGAGTTACACATCATTCAGGGGGCGGGGCCTCTTTGACTGACAGGTGGTGACGTCCGTTGATAAGTGGTTACCATGGTGACAGTGTTGGGCAGTGATGTAATAACCCCAGACTCACAGAGTACAGGTGGCGCTGTGTCTTCACTTCAGTTGCCATGGTAACGTCTGGTGGTCTGATAGAGTGGCGTTCAAAGTTTGAACTGAAACACTGTGCTGAGTTAAGGGTCAGTTTTTACTGTAGGAGCGTGTAGTGTTTCAATCTTTAGCATTACTACAGTGCTAACCAAGCTAACATCAAGGTTAGCTCCACCCCCTTGTCCAAATATGGTCACTTCTGGCTCCAAAATAACAAGATGGTGACAACCAAAGAGCCAAACTCAAGGCTTCAGAACAGGAGTCCACAAACCAACAGGTGACGTCACAGAGCGGCGTCCATTTTCTCCACAGTCTGTAGTTGTTACTGAACAGGTCACCATGTCACAAGTTCAGTCGTCGACACCAGAGCCAGAGAAACTTCACCGCGCTCTGTGCTTGTTACATCACGTGTGCTCGTTACATCACGTGTGCTCGTTACATCACGTGTGCTTGTTACATCACGTGTGCTTGTTACATCACGTGTGCTCGTTACATCACGTGTGCTCGTTTCATCACGTGTGCTCGTTTCATCACGTGTGCTCTTACATCACGTGTGCTCGTTACAACACGTGTGCTCTTACATCACGTGCTCGTTACAACACGTGTGCTCTTACATCACGTGTGCTTTTACATCATGTGTGCTTGTTACATCATGTGTGCTCGTTACAACTCGTGTGCTCGTTACATCACGTGTGCTCGTTACAACACAACAGTAAGATAGAAAACAATCAATGAATACAGACACTGGTTGTTAACATTTAAATAAAGTTTAATTGAACCTGATGATCCTCCTGAAGAACACACAACTAATGCATCATGGGAACATGTGTTCATACAGAGACTACAGTGCGTGTGTGTGTGTGTGTGTGTGTCAGTGTGCAGCAGGTCTGTTGGCTCAGAGAGAGAAGATCCAGAAGGAGATCCAGAACCTGGAGAACGTCCTGGGACCACAGAGTCCTGTCTGTCTGTCAGGTACCTGTCTGTCTGTCTGTCTGTCTGTCTCCAATGATCCACCCGACTAATTGCTGTGTTTCTGTTACAGATGATGATGATGAAGATGATGAAGATGATGAAGATGAAGATGATGATGATGATGATGTCAGCAGCAGTGAGGTCAGTGTCATGTGACCATCACAGTCTTCTTCTGTCAACATGTATCAACACCTGCATATAAACAGCTGTAACGTGTCCTCATGAGACGTCTGTCTCACTCTGACTGAAGACAAGACATCAAATGATCCACTGACACACCTGAATATGTTTACTAATGTCTGTCTGTCTGTCTGTCTGCCTGTCTGTCTGTCTGTCTGTCCTCAGAGTGAGCTGGGTCTGTCTCTGTCAGCAGAATCATGTCTTCAGATGAACCTGGTCTACCAGCAGGTCCTTCAAGAGACGCTGGACCAGCTGGAGACACTACTGACACACAACCACAGACTGCAGGTCAGTACTGACACACACACACACACACACACACACACACACACACACAGAGTCAGTACTGATAATGTCTTGTGTCTCTGTCTGTAGAAGGAGCTCCTGTCTCAGCTGTCTGGACCAATCAAAGAGTCTTCCAGGGAACAGCCCGCCCCCTCCTCCTTCCAGCAGCCAATCAGCATGTTCCTGGGCCGCTTCCTGAAACCATACTTTAAGGACAAACTGACGGGACTGGTGAGAATCACAGACAGATATGACCACAGACAGATATGACCACAGACAGATATGACCACAGACAGATATAATCACAGACAGATATGACCACAGACAGATATGACCACAGACAGATATGATCACAGACAGATATGATCACAGACAGATACGACCACAGACAGATATGATCACAGACAGATATGACCACAGACAGATATGACCACAGACACATATGATCACAGACAGATATAATCACAGACAGATACGACCACAGACAGATACGACCACAGACAGATACGACCACAGACAGATACGATCACAGACACATGATCTTCTCCGTGTTGCGCGGCTCTCTGTAAACACAGTCCTTTGACCGCTGACCAATGAGACGCTGTGTCTGTCTGTCTCCAGGGTCCTCCAGCCAATCAGGAGACGAAGGAGAAGGCCAGCAGGCTGACCGGCTGTCTGGACGACAAGAGGCTGAGAATGAAACGATGTGAGAATAAAAACAAACTTTATTGATGACAGAGGAGGTGACATCACGTCACAGAGGGTCAGCTGACCTGCTGAGGGACGTTCAGGGTCGTCTCTTCATGTCACACCTGACACCCTAACAACACCTGTATAACACCTGTCAGGAGGAGGAGCCATGATATGACATCACTACCATACTGCAGATGATTTCAAGAGGATGACTTTGTCTGTCTCTGTCTGTCTGTCTCTCTGTCTCTGTCTGTCTGTCTGTGTCTGTGTCTGTGTCTCTCTCTGTCTGTCTCTGAGTGTCCCTGTCTGTCTCCGTTTGTCCCTGTCTGTCTCTCTGTCTCTGCGTCTCTGTGTGTCCCTGTCTGTCTCTCTGTCTCCGTGTCTCTGTGTCTCTCTGTGTGTCCAGGGGGGAGCTGGCAGAAGACGCTGTTGATCAACTCCATAGCCAAAGACAGTCTGAGGAGACTCATCCAACCCAAACTGTCCAGGTAACACCTGAGGACAGCCCATCTGTTACCATGGCGACAGCACCTCAGCATCAGTAGAACATGTGTACTACACTGTCTCTGTGTCTCTCATGGTGGACTACCTGAGTCAGAAGCTGTCCTCAGCAGCAGAGACGGACAGAGAGCAGCTCAGACAGCAGATGGACAGTTTGGAGAAAGAGATAGACCTGATCAGGTTTGTTCTTCACCTGTCTCTATGAGGACACTGCGAGGACCTGCTGACACTGTGAGGACATTTTGTCTCAACCCAGTCACAGGCTCAGGCAGTCTCACAGTACAGCAGAGTATTTAGGAATACTGACAGCTTGATACCGTCAATAATGCAGACGCTCCTCCTCCTGCTGACGTCAGACTGAGGATGTTTTACATGTAGTGAACATCATTCGCCACCAGAGGTCAGTGTGGTGGAATTTATTTTAACCCTTTGACACCTGGAGCGACATCACTGTTCCTGAGTATTTAACCCTTTGATCCTTTGAGCTAATGAGTGGTGACTGTCAGAAACATGGGGAAAAAGCAATTAGCAACTTAGTTAAAAAAATGACCCACAAATTGCAAAAAAAGACTAAGAAATTATTATTTTTAAAAAAATCTAGAAAAACGTTGTTTTTTTTTTGTACAAATTTTCTTATTTTTAATTTTATCTTTTTTCTACTGTCTTGCTAATTTTTGGGGCCATTTCTTCTTTAATTGCTCACTGCCTTCCTCCCATGTTTTTAAAAGATATTAAGGCAGTTTGCTGGTTTCAGAGGGTTAACCAGAGCTGATGGTTATTGGAACAGTGCAACTAACTGAAGGACTAACCAGGTGAACCACGAGGGGTTTAGTGAGTTCAACTTTGGTTCTGTTGAGTTAAAATGAAAAATGTTTCACAGCAAGTTAACGAGACGATTGAGCCTGGTGTGGGTTGGTGATGAATTTGTGAAGTGTCCAGTTGTATTTCTCTGTTTATAAGGAAATAGTTCTGAAATGCAACTTCTTTTTTGACGTATTGCGAGTTTCTTTTTGCAGATGTGTTGAAGCTTCACATTGTGGTTAAGGCATTTCGGTTTAGGCGGGAACCTGCGGCTCCTCGCCCCTCTCCATTGGCTCCTTGTGGTTTTGACAAAAAAATATGTAAATGAATAACAGTTATTTTTCAACATTTTAATTTTCATTTATCATCGTTTTAAACCTGCAGAAGTTCTTGTTTTGTAACATTTCAATAACTAAAATGTGCGTCGTACATTTGCAGCCGAGCACCCTTTCCTCTAAATTGTGCCAAACCTCAACAGCTTGTCTTGAGTTTCGTTCGCGAGGCTAGCTACAGATTTCAAAAACAAAAAAGGACAAGTCTTGGAGGAAAAGAGAGAATTAACTGGGGTGTGGACAGGTTTGTTTGCTTTCACCAACACTACAAAGTGAAAGTACAGAATAATCACAAAGAGCCCACTGCAGAGTCGCCACCTGCTGGTAAAGCAAATTAATGAATGCTCATTTAAACCTATTATTAATATTGATTGGCTGATTTATACTTAATACTCTGCATTACGTTTATATAAAGCTCAAATATGTTTTGCGACTCCAGACAGATTTTTATTAAATTATTTTGGTCAAAAACGTTGTTGATGTTTTAATATTGTGTCTTGTGTCTGTTTGAACTGCTGATTTTGATGTTCAGCTTCAGTGTCAGTAGATCTGGTTGATTAAAGATGAAGCAAAGAGACACAGAACATTAAATAACCTTAACCAACTGTCTCCATGGCAACATCATAGAACTTGTTCATACATGTGTTTAAAACCTGTGTTTAACGGGAGTCTGTCTCTGATTGGTCAGAGCGAAGAAGGAGGAGGAGCTGCTTGGTGATCAATATGATGAACACGATTGGCAGAAAATCTCCAACATTGATGTGAGTGAAAGAATCAACCAATCACAGAGCAGATTGTAGAAACACCTGACTGTCAGTGATAACCTCCTCTCCTCTCCTCTCCTCCTCAGTTTGAAGGGACGAGGGACGCTGAGGACATCCGTAGTTTCTGGCAGAACTACCTCCACCCGTCCATCAATAAGACTGCATGGAGTAAAGAGGAGGTGCAGCAGCTGAAGGAGGTCAGCAAGAGACATGAGGAGAGACACTGGGAGACCATCGCTGCAGAGCTGGGGGTGAGGAGGAAGTGCTGTCCTCCTGTCTGGCAGTCACGTCTGTCTTTCCTCCTGTCTTCCACTCGTCAGTGTCTCAATCTCTCTGACCTGTCTGTCTCTGATCCATCTCTCTCAGACTGGGAGGACGGCCTTCTTGTGTCTTCAGACATTCCAGCGTTTTGCCTCGGACTCGCTGAAACGAGGCAGTTGGACTCCTGATGAAGACAATCTGCTCAGAGAGCTCGTGGACAAGTTGAGGATCGGAAACTTCATCCCCTACACACAGAGTAAGGACATCACACTGTGACATCACACTCTGTGGCTCAGTCCCAGTACATCCTCAGCCCCTACCCCTAGGGTAAGGGTGTCTGATCCTTGTTGGGATAGAGTGGTAGGGTGCCTGATGCTTGTTGGGATAGAGTGGTAGGGTGTCTGATCCTTGTTGGGATAGAGTGGTAGGGTGTCTGATCCTTGTTGGGATAGAGGTGTAGGAGGAGAGGAGCAGGATGATGCAGCCACACAACAACCAGTGTTGTCTCTGCCTTCTTACCTGTGTCTCTGTCTGTCTACATGTCTGTCTCTCAGTGAGTTACTTCATGGAGGGTCGGGACCCGGCTCAGCTGATCTACAGATGGAACCAGGTTTTGGACCCAAGCCTGAGGAAAGGTCTGTGGACCAAAGAGGAGGACCAGGTAGGCTGATATGGGACACACAGGGGCCCAGTTATACTCTGGGGGGTGCAGTAGACAGGAAAGGTGCGCCTACCTTCACATGTGACAGAGTGATATTAGTCTGTCCGTCTGTCCGTCAGCTGCTGCTGCAAGCCGTGTCTTGCTATGGAGAGAAGAACTGGTGGAAGATCCGCCTTGAGGTTCCCGGACGCACCGACTCCAGCTGTAGAGACAGGTGAGAGCTGATTGGACAATAGAAGGTGTCTGTACGTCGTCAGGTGTGTTCAGACAGGAAGTAAACTCTGTGTGTGTGTGTTTATGCAGGTATTATGACTGTCTGAAGGCGGGGACAAAGAGAGGACCATTTGACCAACAGGAGGTAGAGCTGCTGCTGCAGCTGGTGGAAAAACATGGAGTCGGTGAGACAAACACACACAGCATTGGCGCCGAGGCTCATGGGTAATGTAGTGTTTAGCAGTCATAATAACTGTGTGTGTGTGTGTGTGTGTGTGTGTGTGTCAGGTCGCTGGGCGAAGATCGCCGCAGAGATTCCTAATCGGTATGACGCTCAGTGTCTGAGAGCATGGAGGAAACTGAGCGGATCAGCAGCTGCACCTAGTCAGGTAAACTCACCTGGTCTAATTCACCTGTTACACCAAAGTGTAGAACTGCCCCGTCACGAAAACAAAAACTGATCAGGATCAGGCAGCATTAGACGGTTACTTTAGTTTTAGTCTGAATCCTAAAGACTACTTCACTGGTACTTAATGTATTGCTCATGTAGACTTGATCACCATCTACTGACCCGGCGTGCTTGTTTGAGTCATTTTTGTGTTCTGGACGAAGATATTTTTTAAACTTAAGATCATTTGGACTGAATTTTTTTCTAATTGAAGGGGAAACTTCCCTCTTCAAAAATATCTGTTTACGTGTAGGCGAGACTGAACTGACACAGGAAGATTTAAACATCTGACATGAGGCTCAATTACAGTCAGAAGCTCTAAAAACAGTAAGTGGACTTTGAGTTGAGAATGTTTTTTCAATTGCTGTTTCCAAGGTCAAGAATGAAGTGTTTTTAACGTGATATTGGGAGGAAGTGGAGCCTTTCAAACTGGCAGAGATCTGTCAGAGAAATGTATTTTAAACCCAGAAGATCGACCATATTCAATAAAAACTGTTGTTAATGAGGCGTCGACAGTCAAGGAGAATCAAAATAAGTCAGGGTGTCATCGGCGTAAAGTCAGACCTGACGATGTGTCTCGTGTTCTTCCTGTCTCAGTGTACATCTGCCATATTGTCAGAGCAGTCTGGTACCAGCTTTAACTTCCTCTACAGACAGGAAATCAGAAAACAAACTTCTGAAACAGATCACGTGACTGACTCTAAATCTCTCTGTCGACAGAAAAACAAAAGAAAGACTAAAACTTCAAAGAGTCGTGGACATCAGCCGAAGAGGAGGACCACGACGACAAAAGCAACTGGCACCGCAAAAAGGAAAATCAGGAGACGACTGATGACGCTGAAGGAGGAGGAGGAGGAAGAGGAGGAAGAGAGCAGTGAGGAAGAGGGGATGGTGGTGGAGTACATGGACAGTGATGAAGAGGAGAAGAAGAAAAAGAAGATGAAGAAAAAGAAGGTGGTGGAGGTGGAGAAGGAGTACACCTTCCCTCCCATGCAGGAGTGGATCCCCATAGAAAAAGCACAGGCACCTTTCACCTTCCTGAGCTTTCGATCGGTGGAGTTACCTTCCTCTGGAGTCGCCCAAAGTCGTGTGCGGTCCACCATCGTGGGCCAGTTCGGACGCTCCGTGATCATTGGACCAGCTCCCAGAGAGCTGCAGTCAGGGGAGCGCCACAGCAACAGCACCATGATGATGGTGTCACCTGACCAACTCCAAGCCCACCTTCGCTCCCAGGAGCACAAATTCAAAACCCGGACCTCTGGTCGCCGAGGGAGGACCAAGATCGACAACCAAAACCCCCTGGGCCGAGTGACAGACAAGGGGCTCTACTACGAGCTGCAGGCCACGGTGACACCATGGATCGGCAATCTGCTGATCCCGCCAAAACACAAAGTGATCGTAGCCGACGTCCTGAGGGATCGAGGAGAGCAGACCCAGCTCCGCTCGACTCCCGTCTTCCTGCTCCTCCTACAGACCTTGAATGTGGATGCTGTGGGCTGTAAGGAGATGATAGAGCAGAGGAGAAACAAGGTGGTGTCGATGGCACCGCCTCCGTGCCCTCGCTCCGCCCGTCCAAACACCATCGCAGGAATCCTGCAGCAGAAGAGAGCCATGAAGGAGGAGCTGCAGGAGTTAGACCTGCAGCACAAAGTGATCCTGAAGCAGCTTCAGGAGCTGCAGCAAAGAGAACAGCAGAAACGGAATCAACAGCTGCTCAGACAGCAGCAACCCCACCCTCCTCTTCATCCTCCTCCTCCTCGCCCATCCACACCCTCTCAGAACTGTCCCCGCATTCTTCTTCAGATGCCCCCTAACATGCGTCCTTTGATGTCTCCCATGTCGTTTCCTCAGGCCGTTTTCATCCCTCATCCTGTCACACAGCCTCGTGCTCCCTCCATCCAGCCTCTCTCTGCCCTGAACATGTCCCCTCTAGCTCCACCTGGACCTCCTTCTGTGGGGGTCAACTCCTCTCCGTTACCTCCACATCCTGCTCTTTACGGTGTCCCTCCTGTCTCTGAGGTCTCAAAGCCCCAGAACACCACGTCTACTTCTTCTGCCTCGCTCCAACAAGAAGCTCCACCTTCCACCCAAAACCTGATTGTTGCTTCGCCTGCTTCCTGTAACCCACATGTTTCTGTTGGTTTTACACCGCCCAGTAACCATGCCCCTCCCTCCACCTCTAGCAGCCCCATCACCTGCGCCCGCAAGTCTCATCCTGCCCCTCGTCCAGGTAGCGTCACCTCGAGTTCCCCCAAAGGGAGGGGCCAAAAGGTGACTGTCTGCAGCAGTCAGAGTGGGGGTGGGGTGGGTGGGGCAGGTGATGGTGTGGGTGGAGCATGTGCAGGTGTGGCTGGGGCAGGTGAGAGTGTGATCAAAGAAGGAAGGAGGAGTAGGACACCGAGTCAGAAGGCCAAAGCTCTGCAGGAAGCCACCGCAGCCAAGGTACCTGATCCACCTTTTTAGGACTGATGTCAGGAGATGATTCAGGTTAATGACATTGATCAGAACTCCTAAGACCTGCTGGGGCCCCTCGGATGGTCCCCTCAAGGCCACCATAGGGTGCAGTTTAAACTTTATGTACTGGTAATGTGATGACACTGGTCTGATTGTTCTCTGGTTCATTGCAGGCTGAAGCCAAGAGGAAAGCTGCTTCGTCGCCACGAAAGAAAGCTCAGATCCAGACCGTCATTCCTGTTCCTCCTCAGACTTTGGTTCCTCCCCAGACCTTAGTTCCTCCCCAGACCATCGTCCCCACTCCTCCCCAGACCATCATCCCTGTTCCTCCTCAGACTTTGGTTCCTCCCCAGACCATCGTCCACGCTCCTCCTCAGACCATCGTCCCTGTTCCTCTTCAGACTTTGGTTCCTCCTCAGACCGTTGTCCCTGTTTCTCCCCAAACTTTTGTCTCTGATCCTCCTCAAACCGTTGTCCCTGCTCCTTCTCAGACTATTGTCCCTGTTCCTCCTCAGACTTTGGTTCCTCCTCAGGCTGTTGTCCCCAATCCTCCTCAGCAGGTCTGCACTGTTCCCATCCAGCTCATACCTCAGACTCCTCCCTCCTCCCTGACCCCTCCCCCAACAGCTCCTCAAAGACCTCCTCCTGCCGAGGTTGTCCCCTGTCCTCTGACCACAGTTACACCTCCTTCTGCTCCCCCTCTCAGACTGAATGTCCCTGCTGTAGCCGTGAACCTATCCCCATTGCCCCTGAACGCCACACCTACCTGCTCTGATAGGACTGTGTCCTCATCTCAAAACCCCAGTTTAGCCCCGCCCCCCTTCATACAGACTAATCAGCACACTGCTTCCTCCTGGTCGAGCCTACCAGCTCCTCTCCCACACAGTCATGACTACACCTGTGTTAATCTCCACCCCAGTCATGATGGCTCAAACTCAGTTCAACCGACCCCTGACTCCACCCCCAGCAAGCCTCCCAAAGCCCCGCCCAGTCAGAGGAAACGAGGGAGCGGGGAGGGGCAGCCCAGCGTGACGAGCAGTGAGGAAGACAAAGGTGTGGGCGGGACAGATACAGGTGTGATCCAGGATGGAAAGAGGGTTCGGACCCAGACTCCGAAGGCCAGAGCTTTTCAGGAGGCGAAGGTAAGATCTGTCTCCTCATCTCAGTTTGTCTCCTCCTCCTCAGTTTGTCTCCTCCTCACTTCGTCTCCTCCTGTTTTTTGGTCGCCAGGCTGAAGCCAATAAGAAGAGATGTTCTTCTTCTTCTCCTCGTAAGAAGCGCTGTCGTAAGTCCCGCTCTAAAGAGGAAGTGGTTGCACAGAACCAGCCGATGACTCCGCTCCCTGCGTTCTGTTTACTTCCTGGTCAGTGCATGTGGGTCATGACTCCTAGTGGGCGTGTCCCCTTGGCAGCCCCGCCCTCTGGCACACAGCAGGTGTTGGTACCAAGCGCTCCCCTCCCAGCTCCACCCAGGAATAACTTAAACCATCAGCCAGCCACGCGCCCTCGACGCACCAATGGCAAGCTGCGATTGATCACACCTCACCCGCCCACCCCTGTCCCTGTCCCTGTCCCTGTCACTGTCCCTGTCCCTGTCCCTACAAGCCTCACCGTTTTGAATCAGCTGAGCCCTTTCGCTGCCCCACCCACCTATGTATCTAAGCCCCTCCCCCCAGGCCTCATCCTGCAGCCTGTCTCAAACCCTGACTCCTCCCCCCAGCCTCCTCAAAATCAGAAACTCTTTCTGCAGTATAAGGGCACAGTCAGACCGGACCCGGCGGCGCCTCCTCCCCTCAGGATGGAGCCGCTGCAGTTCGACCCCTCCCTGATGTTCTTAGAGTCGCAAAAGGCGGTGTGTGATTGGCTGAGCGGTCATAGAGGGGTGGTGGTACCTGGAGTGGGCGTGGCTCTTCCATACCTGCCGCCGTTCGTCAGCAGCCTGAGTACTCTGAGCATGCTGCTGCGGGCCAAAGACTCTTTGACCAAATCGTCTCTGCAGCTGCTGAGTCAAGGCTCCGAACCCCGACACCCGACAACCACACCCAAACCTGATGGCAGCAGCGAGACGACCTCCAGTCCGCCTCCCGACCTGCCAGACTCCACCTCTGACCTCAGCCCAGCGCAGGACACTGAAGGTAACACACCTGACCGCTACGTCCTGCCGATGACGATCACTTCTTCTTCTGTTGGCTGTATTTAAGTGTTTGTTTCGTCCACCTGCAGCTCCCTCCGTCAGCTCTGACCTCCCACAGGAAGAGGAGGAGGCGGAGCTTGTGGCGGTGGTACGTCAGCTGGTGGCAGAGCGTTTCTCAGGTAACCCCGCCTACCAAATGCTAAAGGCCCGCTTCCTATCCTGCTTCACTGTGCCCGCCCTTCTGGCCACCGTGCAGCCAATCAGAGGGAGGGCTGTGGCCCGCCCAACCGATGAGGAGGAAGAGGGGAGCGAGGAGGAGGAGGAGGACGATGAGGAGGTGACGGAGAAGATGAAAGAGAGAGGAAGACAGAGAAGGGCTGAGGTGAGTTCAGCTGCTGATGGAGGTCAAGTTTACTCAGTTTATTTGATGACCTCAAACACGCGTACGTTAGCCGCGCTACGGATCGACGGGTCCAGTAGAACGGTCTGTAGTACGGGTCAAGATCGTTTACCGTCCGAGAATATTTTTGACCAGTTACATCGTTCAGTAACTACTGAGCTACCGTTTGGTTTACTGCTCTGAGCACCGCTGAGTCTGGTGGGAGCCAATCAGGCAGCAGCAGCACTGATCACCGCCGGTAACACTGTCTCGACCCAACAGCGGTGCGTTGGAAGCATTGTGCACGCCCAGGTCGCAGCAGTGAGTAAGCGGACCTCCTTAGCACTGTGGTCAGCAGTGTTAGCATGGCTAGTGGCGCTGACATAGTTAGCTAACAATGCTAACAGGGTTTTGCGGCTGAAAATGAAGCCACCTTGTTACCGAGGTGACCAGGGCAAAGACTGGAGGGTGGCGACCCTGCGGCTGGTAGTTTGGCTGCGATTGTTACAGTATGGTAGTTACAGTACAGCAGGTTACGGTAGGTTTGGTACGGTGGTAGCGTTACAGTAGTTAACATTATGGTAGTTA
>JAPZEB010000022.1:35814417-35830219 GCA_029783705.1 Chaetodon striatus | reverse complement strand
GTGCGACCGACCACGGGAGATTTAAACAGCAGCTGTTAGCAGTTAGCAGCTAACCTAACACTGAGGTCCAGGAGCTCCTTACCCTCCGAGCAGAGGACGAGATCAGCCGCCATATAACAGGGACGCTAACTGATGGTTATTGACATGTGATGTCATTGTTATTGTTTATAAAGAGCTGCTGACACGTATGTTACATGTCACACGAGAGGCCGACTCTGTTGTGTTACATGTAACATCCGTCACGCCTCTTTTGATTGCGGCATGCTGGGATGCAGTGTGTAATGACACACTGGAGTGATTTGATGATTCTGTGTACAAATGCAAAGGTAGCGGCTCTGTGGCGCCACCTGTGTATCAACAGGACTTCTGTCTGTGCTCAACCTGCGTCCTGCCCCTTCATTGGCTGCAGCTCACTGACAGGTCCAAATATTTAGCCTGATAAATGTCTGCGATGCGTCAGTGAGCCTCTCGGCCTGCGTCTTTATTTATGAGCGCTAAACCAGTGCTGACTCAGAGTATTAGGACTCCAGCTGTGTAGTGTGAAGCCGGCCTGAGGTGTTTGTGGATCCAGGTGACGTTAGAGAGCGTCAGCTGTTGGTCAGGTGAGTCACAGACGTGCACAGTGATTGGATGGAAACATGGCTGCCCTCTCTGCTCTCTCTGTCTCTGTCTGTAGTGCTGTAGGTCTCTG
This sequence comes from Chaetodon striatus, assembly GCA_029783705.1. Lineage (NCBI taxonomy): Eukaryota > Metazoa > Chordata > Actinopteri > Chaetodontiformes > Chaetodontidae > Chaetodon > Chaetodon striatus. The sequence goes on along the minus strand of JAPZEB010000022.1, from coordinate 35,829,528 downwards.
ATGAAGGAAGCTAATCCTCATCACAGCGTCCTGGTGTGTTTCTCTCTCTGGTTTCTTCTAACTGCTGGTTGAACGTTTAAACATCCAAAAAAAACCAAAAAAAGGCTGACATGTTTAAAGGTTCCTAACCGCTGTTTTCTTTTCTGGCTCATTGTAACTGTGTGGCTTTAAATGTGTCTAACATCTTTTTGTTTGTTTCATTTCTATAGTGTGTGTCGTCCGCCCGCCCGTCTGCCCGTTCTCACAGTACACTATAACAAGGGGGGGGGTGGGGTTAAGCTTTATGCGGGGTCGATGGGGGGGTTTAATAAACAGCTAGTGTCGCTACGGTTACCGTGACGTGTGTCTGAACAAACACTGGTAAGATGCCGCCGCTGCTTCCTGTTTCCTGCTTGATGCTTTGCCCTTTGCCATTGGCCAATAGAGGCCCCGCCCACTGCAACATGGAGCCCGCCCTGCCAGGGAGGGGGCGGGGTTTATTGAGTCAGCTGATTACTCAGTCAGCCAGATGATTAGGTGATGTAATCAGAGCTACACTTTGTGGCCAAAAGTATGTGGACACCCTCTGGTTTTGGTGGGGGGTGTTTATTTCCTGTTTGGCCTCAGCAGTTCTTCACAGCTCCAGATGAGCGAGCCAGGCCCCGTCCTGGACTGTAAGATCCTCTGGGAACCTAAATTTCTCTCGGCTGACGCTCCCCGCAGCTCAGTCTGAACACTTCCTGTGTTAGACGTAATCGTGTCGGACACTGGGTCCGTCTCTCTGGCTGCTGGGTAATCGGCTCCCCGCTCTGTTGCCGTGGCTTTTTGTCTCAGAGAACATCCTCACCAGCCAACTGCTGCACTCTTAAAAATGATGTGTTATTTTTCTACACATCCCTGTCTCTCTCCCGAACTCCAGATGTGTCAAAAAATTATCCATCATGTTCTTAAAAGTGTAGCAGGACTGCACTCTGAAAATACTCCTCAGCTGCTTTGTCTCTGCTGGAGAAGTTTGAGGTTTCTTTTTAGGGAAAGCGTTTCAGATTCAGCTCTTTCATTGTGACGTTTACCCACCTGGGTCCAGGCTCAGCATCTATATTTCATCTCTGATCCACAGAGACGACAGAAAACAGGCCGGAGAAGGGCCCTGAAAATAGTCCTGAAAACAGGAGACTTTGTCTTTGAGTTCTGTCACGTCAAGATTTCTAAAAGAGGATGAATCATCACATGATGACGATCCTTCCCGTAGCGCCACCATCAGGACTAGCTTCATATTCTTAGCTTCTTTATATAAATTATCACTGGACTGAACGGAAAGATCCGCACTTGACTTTGACAAAAAAAATCCTGACTCAAAGTCCACTTACTTGATTTCCTGCAGAGCTTTCAGCCACATCCTGTTGGAGCAAGATGAAGAACAGGAATAATGGCAGAAAGCTGCAGGAGGGACCTGGAGTTTTTCTTTTAGTTATTTCCACGGGGAGGCAGAGTGAAAGAAGGGAAACAAAACGTGTGATTATCAGCTCTCATTTGGACTCACATACAAAAATTTAGGTTCAAATTATCATAATTTCTGACAACAAGCCACAACTTTGCAGTTTCCACTTGACTTAAAGATAAAATGAGAAACTCTTCCGCATTAAATGACTAAAAATGTGCAGAGCGATGTTAAATATTTTGTAAAGTGTGTTCTTAGATCATGCCAAATGTTTTCAACACACTTCAGCCCACAGAAATCTGTCCCTGTAATGACAGACACAAGACGTTTCATTTGGTTTCCATTAGCGCCATCGTGTCCTCTTGCTCATGTGTCAGGGCTGTTTGCTGCCCAGAAGCTGTCAGAAATGGGCTTTTTGTCCAGTTTTAAGACACATTTTTAGGATAAACTTTTTAAATATCAGTTGTTTGTAACTCAAATGAAGGATTTTAGTCTTCGGACATCTTGATCTGAAGTTATCAGAGGCTCCTGCTCTGTCAATCATCGTCAGAGAAACACTGATATTTAACATGAAACATCTTTATTCAGTGTTTTTACCGGTTTAAATCACCTGAGGTCTCATTTATAAAACAGTGTGTAGGATCCACACAAGCAGTAACTTGTGTCATTATTTTGATGGAGAGACCACGAGCAGCAGAAAGCGACATATGGTATGTTTAATTTTCATCGTACGCCCGTGTCCCTGACACACTATAGGCACACACGTACACTAATGTGAGGACATATATATCTGTTTATATATCTGTATCTTCATATGTCTGCACAGTGTGGCAGAGTTACGCTGAAACGATTCCCTAAAAAGAAACCGATGAAGCAGTACTGTGACATTATGGATTTTGATGTTGTTTTTCGTCACCAGACACTCGTCACATTATGAGGAAAAAGTTTCTGCATTTGGTGCCTCAGCTAACCGAACAACAGTCTGCTAACACCGTTAGCATTCCTCTCTGGAAATAATTAGCTCTGCTTCATTAGTTATAATTAGATGAAGTGGTGGACTGTGATCATCAGAGTGTAATTATAATAACCAGCTCGGCTCACTGGTTTCATTTAGTGGAGCTGGCTGATTGTACCCAGGTGTGTTTGTGATTAAAGCAGTGAGGCGTTGTTCATCCTCATCATTCACTCATTGGTTCAGTTCAGAGCTGAAACAGTTTCAGGGAACAGGTCCCTCAGTGAGCGGTTACAGGGAGAAATATTAGCTTGTCGTACCCACAGGTTGTATCAGAGAAGAGACGTCGCCTCCAGATCTGAAAAAGCCGACAACACAGTGCCTTAAACCTTTTGCTAACAGCGTTAGCTTGAAGTTCTCAGTGTTTTCATCAGTAAACGTTAGCTAGCTGTTGTCCTTGAGGATGCTAACAGTGTTAGCCTGAAGTTCTCAGTGTTTTCCTCAGTAAACGTTAGCTAGCTGTTGTCTTTAAGGAATGCTAACAGTGTTAGCCAGCTGTTGTCGGTCAGCCGGAGGGCAGATGTAGACACTTTTCGTCGCAGTGTGACGAGTTTCAGCTGAAGGAAAACACCAGACACGGTTCATAATGTTTCAGTGATGCTTTTCTGTCCTGAGACAAACGGCTGTGATTCTCAGAGTGAACTCCCAGCATGCAGTTTGGTACTGAACACTGACCTGACGCCTGAAGCCCTGAGTGCGTGTGTGTGTGTGTGAGTGTGTGTTACACTGAAGCACTCCTGTAGTTACATCTGTAAGATTAATTAAAGTGTGTGAGTTTCTAATTAACCGTATGAATGAGGGCAGTCTTCAGTCTGCAGCCTGTTCAGCTTCCTGCTGTGTGTGTGTGTGTAACCTCTCTCTGTTGTGTGTGTGTGTGTGTGCGTGCGTATCTGAATGTGTGTGTTGTGTGTATGTGTGTTGCGTGTGGTGCAGGCCTGCTGGGCCTCCAGCTGATTAACGGTAAGAACGAGTCGGCTCACATCGCGGACGCCGTGGCGGTGGTGGCTCAGTCTCTGCAGGAGCTGTTTGAGAAGGAGAACATCACAGAGCCGCCGCGGGGCTGCGTGGGAAACACCAACATCTGGAGGACCGGGCCGCTCTTTAAACGGTCAGTACTGCCATGGCCTGGGGTCAGAGGTCAGCGTGGGTCAGTGCTGATGATGTAATCACATTGAACAGGTTCCATCTGTGAATTATGCTGTAAAAAAGGGTGAAAAATATGTCTCAGTTCTCCGGAGATATGTCAGTACAAAAAATATTTGAGCAGCAGTCGGAGCCTCTCGAGCGTCTGTAATGTGACATCGTTTTTGAGTTAAATGAAAACGTGTGCGGAGTATAATCTCTATAATCTGTGGCAGGATTTGATTTGATTGCTCCAAAGTGTCTGCGGCTCACAGAGCTGTTTGTTCTGCTCTTTAAGGATTTTGTTTTGATGTATTTTTGGGGGCAGTTTTGTCTTTATCCAGTGGAGACAGACGACAGGCTTTGCTTTGCCAACGACTTACTGAGAGTAAATGTTTATATTTAGAAAATACATTTATGTCAAGCACATACTGGAGATGGAGTCACAAAGCAGACGATCTGGCACCAAAGGAAGACAGAGACTTAAAGGTGCTTTCACACCTGCTCCATTTGGTTCAGTTCAATCGACCTCAGGTTGGTTCCTCTGTGCAGGTGTGAACACACCAAACCAACACAGCAAATAATCACAAAGGAGGGAGTTACCACATTAAACATGAATCTATGTACAGCAGCCTGCAGGTGATGACAGTTTACTTAAACCACATTCAGAGATATGGAGACACTGATCACAGCACAGTGAAACTGCGTTATGGAAATTGTTCATTTAAAAAAATTGAAATTAAGGACTCTTCCGTCCTCCATGCTCCCACTGTAGGAACCAGTGCTGTGATATTATTGTACAGTAAATATATGATTGAGCAGAGGAACAGTGCACAGTGGTGGGTAGGGGCGGGGTTAATAGGAGTCAGCAGCTCAGGTTAATCCAGTCAGTCCTCATTATATCACCCTGCTACACACTGCGACCCCGACGTAATGAGGTCCAGTGCATGTTTACATGATGACGGTCAGACAGAATCAAATGGGATGGTTTTCTGTTCCCACCCAGTGCAGGTCATTAAGTGTGATTAACAGGAAGCAGAGAGGAAAATCTGATGGATAAATATGATCTATCTGGATAAATAATATTTGATAGATACAAAGAGGACAGCTGGGACTCACACTGAGAACATGGCAGTGTAATGACTGTTGTTTTATGATCAGCTCCTCAGAGAGCTGACGAGTGAAGAGTCTCTGATGAAACATGAATGAAGCTCATTATTTGATGTCGATATTTAATGTGAGACTCAAGGGTCCCTGCAGTCCCAGTCAGTGTGCGTGTTGGACATCGTCAGTGGACGCCCTCAGGCTCTGATGTCACTGCACTGAAAAGACTCTCACTGCTGTCCACTGAGATCAGGACGGAGTCGTCTCCTCCACCTTCAGCCGCGGAGACAAACCGAGACGCTTCACTGATCTGATCTGGAGTCAGCTTCATGTTGGACGGACACAACTGGGATAATAAACCTCGCTGTCACTGCTCCTCTCCTCTGCGTGTGACCTAAATACACCATCAGCCCCGCAGCGGCGCCGTCATGTGACCTGTTGTTACTTTAAATCCTCGTCTCTAAAGTCAGAATAAAACCATTAATAGCCTCATGTTCCTGCTCTCTGATTGGCTCCCCAGAGTGCTGATGTCATCCAAGTACCCTGACGGTCTGACGGGACGGATCGAGTTTAACGACGATGGCGACCGACGCTTCGCTACTTACAGCATCCTCAACTACCAACAGAAGCCAGGTCGCCTCGTCCAGGTCGGAGTCTTCAACGGATCACAGGTACGATACACCTGCTTACACACCTGGTTACACACCTGCTTACACACCTGGTTACACACCTGGTTACACACCTGCTTACACACCTGGTTTCACACCTGCTTACACACCTGGTTACACACCTGCTTACACACCTGCTTACACAACTGGTTACACACCTGGTTACACACCTGCTTACACACCTGGTTACACACCTGCTTACACACCTGCTTACACACCTGCTTACACACCTGGTTACACACCTGCTCACACACCTGCTTACACACCTGCTTACACACCTGGTTACACACCTGCTTACACACCTGGTGACACACCTGGTTACACACCTGCTTACACACCTGGTTACACACCTGGTTTCACACCTGCTTACACACCTGGTTACACACCTGGCTACAGACATCAACATGCTGTTACTCTCATCACTTTACAAAGAGACTCACTGTATCTGTGATGTCTGATTTCAGGATTCTGTGATGAGTCAGCAACATTTTGGGTTTAACAGGGTTACCTGAGTTCATGTCAGCACTAAATATCTTCAGCCAGCAGTGTGTGTGTGTGTGTGTGTGTGTGTGTGTGTGTGTTTGTCTCCTGCCTCTTTAACTATTGATGTACAGATGCAGTATTGATGTTGTCATTTAGTCAGCTTGTCACAGTGAGACGTGGAACAACATGACAACCTGTGTGTGTGTGTGTGTGTGTGTGTGTGTGTGTTCAGGTTGTGATGAACCCTCAGAGGAAGATCATCTGGCCTGGAGGAGAGACATAGAAACCAGTCGGATACCAGATGTCGACTAAACTGAAGGTACGACTGTCACTGTCAGCACAACATGGCTGTCCTCAGACGGGGACACGTTTAGACAGAGAGACACCTTATTCATGTCCAAGTCCTTGTGTCCAGGTGTTTACTGTGTTCAGGAGAAGAGTCCACATGAGCGCCTCCTCTCGAGGTATTCAGCCTCGTCGGTGGAGATTTTCTGAGAGCTCAGACTTCATGAGTTGTGACGTGCTGGCTGATGTTCAGAGGTGCCGCAGGCGGCGAACATTCATGTCTTGGTTGATATGAACTAATTACACTGTAATTATAGTCCTGTCTGGGCTTTTTGTAGTTTGACAACACATCAGAGCAAAGTGTGGATGCTTCCAGCGGCCTCATCTTTGTCCTCTGTCGCTGTGTCTTTACATTTCCTGCATCACGTGACCCGCTCGCCGGCTCCTCACAGTCAGCTGCGGAGGCTTCTGGACGACAGCAGGAGCGTCCATGCTGCTGTTTCCTCGCAGCTCTGTTCTCATGATTGAACCACTTGAACACTGAGCAGTAAACTGCACACAGTGACATGTGAAGGCAGCGTGTAGCTGCTGTTAGTGTTCGTAATGAAACGACTGTCACTGCTGTAAAGGTGCAGTCAGTCCGTTTTAGAGGCGGCTCGTCACAAAGATGTGACTTAAATCAAATTGACTGTGTCTGTGCAGAATACAGCCCTGACACCAGAGGTTGAAATGACTGAAGCACTGAACTGAACTACATTCACCTGACAGCTCAGTTACTCTGCTAATCAGCACATATGACGAGTTTATGAATCTGATGTTTTGGTATTAATGAATCTCCAGTTCACACGTGTGCAGCTGGAGGCAGCTCACTGTCAGTCTGACGCTCGTTAAAAAGGCTCCTCTGACTCAGGGAGTGTTCGACCTGCACGTCAAAGTGCCGTCTGTTTAGAGGAGGTCAGTCAGTGTCGCTAACTTTGCAACTTTCTCACTAGACTCAGAAACTCTTCAGAAACTCTTCAGAAACTCTTCAGAAACTCTTCAGACCCTCGTTCCACTTTATTTCTAACAAGCAGCCAGCAACACATTTAGTGACTCACTCACACCAGGCCAGAGATGTGTTGAAGTATACTGTATGTCACTCCTGTGCATGCTGCTCCTCTGATGAGTCTCTGCTCCTCTGATGAGTCTCTGCTCCTCTCTGCTCCTCTGATGAGTCTCTGCTCCTCTCTGCTCCTCTGATGAGTCTCTGCTCCTCTGATGAGTCTCTGCTCCTCTCTGCTCCTCTCTGCTTTGCGTAGCAGCGTGGTGCAGACAGCAGCAGGGCGTGAGGCAGGAGCAGGGCGAGCAGCGGGGAGGACGCCGCTGAGCGTTCTCAGTTTCTGAGCCTTCATTGTGTGTTATCGATCGTACACTCCCAGTTCAGACAGACTGACAAAAGAGCAGCACGCTCATGTCTGTGCTGAAAGTCACACAATAACACAAACTAACGAACCAATCATGGAGCAGCAGAGGAGCAGAGGAGCAGAGCAGCAGAGGAGCAGAGGAGCAGAGACTGATGGAGCAAAACCAGTGTTTCTGTCAGTGGAGTCTGGTGACGCTGAGGCTGTCAGTGTCCTGTCACAGAGGGCTGTCTGACAGCGAGAATACACCTCATTGGTGCGGTCACCTGCGTAGGTAACTGCAGCTGTCGGCCAGGAGCAGCTGTCGTCAGGCGGTGCCCAACAACACTCTCCGGTTGTGGGTCGACAGTGGTGGCCAACCCAGCGCCCATCAGCTCCAGGCTCCCAGCTTTTCTGTTCTGTCCTGCTCCAACTCCAACAAGAGGCTCGTTCACCCCCTTTGTTCACCAAAGTTATAAAATACTTCAGTTTCTCGCCCCCCCATCATCCCCTCTCTCCCTGTGATGTCATCAATATGCAAATGAGCACATCTGGCGAGTTTCAGTGGCTTTGACAGACTGAAACACACAGGCTGCACGAACGTGCTCATTTTGGTGGAAAAAACAGTGTTACAGAGGATGTGTGTGTGTGTGTGTGTGTGTGTGTGTATGTGTGTGTGTGTTCAGATTGTGACGATCCATCAGGAGCCGTTTGTTTACGTGAAGCCAACAAAGACTGACGGGACGTGTAAAGAGGAGTACACCGTCAACGGAGTCTTGATCAAGAAGGTGATCTGTACTGGACCCAACGGGACCATACCAGGTACACACACACACACACACACACACACACTTGTGCGTACCAACATTAAACTTTGTTATAAGTAATTATGTCTCTGTAACATATACATAATACATATATATAGCTCTGATTGGTCCGTGGGAGTCGGTGACATCACCTTTCTCTAATGGACTTGATGTTATTAGAAAGAGATGATGTCATCATGACATCATGAGGACCTGACTCCCAGCATGGTCCTCACAGAGACAGAGAAACACACTGACACGTGCACTCCTCCTCTTACTGTGTGTGTGTGTGTGTGTGTGTGTGTGTGTGTGTGCAGGTCAGCCCATCGTCCCTCAGTGTTGCTATGGTTTCTGCATCGACCTGCTCATCAAGCTGGCGATGAGCATGAACTTCACCTACGAGGTTCACCTGGTGGCTGATGGGAAATTTGGCACGCAGGAGCGAGTAAGTATTAATGTGTGTGTGTGTGTGTGTGTGTGTGAGTGTGTGTGTGTGTGTGAGTGAGTGTGTGTGTGAGTCAGATCAGCAGTAGTCCTGTCGTCTATGTAAAGATCTGCTGTAGTGATGTCGTCCTGATCAGAGAGTGATGTCACTTCCTCTGTGAGTGATGTCATCTGAGCTTCTCTGTGGTTTGTTGTGTGTGTGTTTGTGTGTGTGTGTGTGTGTGTGTGTGTGTCCCTCTGGTTAGCATTGTTGGTAAAACTGAGGAGTTAGCATCGTTAGCTCCTTTGTTGTGTCAGGGACTGAGCTGTGACTCCTCCTCCTCCTCCTCCTCCTCCTCCTCTGTGGTGCTGTACCAGCAGCTGTAGATAACGTATTAATATTCAGGAGTCACAGCTGGCTGAGAGTTGGCGAGCGATGATGATGAAGATGATGATGATGATGAAGATGATGAAGATGATGTCACTGTGACTCTGACCTGTTTACTGATTCATCACAGAGGCTTGTTACCATGGAGACCACCGCTCCGTCCCTCACTGTGACCTTGTTGAAGCTCATTACTCTGCTGCTGCTCCTCCTCCTTCACCTCCTCCTCCTGCTCCATCAACTACTCTCCTCCATCTTTAATCTTCCACATCACCTCCTCTTCCTCCATCTCTCCTCTCTCTCTCTATCTGCTGCTCACTTAGCTGCTACCTCCTCCTCCATCACCTTCCCTCCTTCATCTTTACTCTCTGATCCTCCTCTTTATCTTCCTCCCCCTCTACCTCCTCCCCTGCTCCTCCCCCTTCTCCTCTTCCTCTTCTGCCTCCTCTCCTCCATCTTTACTCTTACACATCCCTCCTCCACCTCTGCTTTCTCTCTCTGCTGCTGCTCTTCTCCTCCTCCTCCTCCTCCTCCTCCTCTCCTCACAGATGTGTAGATGAAATCAAATCACTGACAGATGAAGTTATTGATCGTTGATCGTAACTACAGTTACAGTGCAGCCGTCATCAGATCTCAGGCTCCTCCTTCTGCTTGTGCTCCTCCTCCTCCTCGTGTTCTTCCTCCTCCTCCTCCTCCTCCTCCTCCTTATTCTTCTCCTCCTTCATCTTCTTCTCCTTCTCCTTATTCTCCTCCTCCTCCTCCTTTGTCTTCTTCTCCTCCTCTTCCTTCATCCTCTTCTTCGTCTCCTCCTCCTCCTCCTTATTCTCCTCCTCCTCCTCCTCCTCTCTCTCAGTCTGTGTTTTCCGTCTTGAACTCCTCATCACTTGAATCCTGTCTCTTGGTGTTACTTGTTGCTCCTCATGAGCTTTTTTTAATCTCTCAGGTGTTTCATTCACCTGAATAAAACTCTGACATTTGTTTACTTCACGTCCGACCTGTGCTCCTGCTGCGTCTCCTGCAGACGTGTCTGACCTGTGCTCCTGCTGCGTCTCCTGCAGGTCAACAACAGTAACAAGAAGGAGTGGAACGGGATGATGGGGGAGCTGCTGGGAGGTCTGGCCGACATGATCGTGGCTCCCCTCACCATCAACAACGAGCGCGCTCAGTACATCGAGTTCTCCAAACCCTTCAAATACCAGGGACTCACCATCCTCGTCAAGAAGGTCAGCTGACCCTCACACTCGGCTCCTCCGTGCTCCTCCGTGCTCCTCTCAGGTTATCTGCTCTGCTCTCAGTCTGTGCTTCGCTCCTTCTTACTCCACCTGGTTTGGTTTTTCACACAGAATAAATCCAAGTGACCCTGAACGCATCACCAAAGATCAGCAGTGTCATGATTCCTGTTCTGAATCTAAAATCAGTTCCAAATCATTTAACTTTCCAAATCTGAAGCAGGATTGTCCCAGTTTGCATTTGTCTCTCCACCTGCCCACCTGCATCCGTCCGAAGATGAAATCACAGCCCGTCACAGAGGACAGGATGTAGCGTAGCGTTAGCCTGCAGCGGCGCGTTAGCAGACACCATGTTCACTGCTGTCGGAGTCAGAGACGACAAAGAAACAACACAAGTGGAAAATCTTTCTGCTTCACTGAGCCTAACAATGTGGCAACATTTTGCTTTGGGCACCACCACCCCCACCCCCCCACCCCCATCCCCACCCTACACCCGCTGTACAGCCCTGTTGCATACAGAGGGTCAGAGGGCGCAGCTGCCCCGGGCCGACACTTCTCTTCATGCATGTCTGTTTGTGTTGAATATTTGGAGTGAAGTTTGTTTGTGCGTCCTGATTACAGCACGAAGAAAGAGACAGACTGAGACGACGTCTGCGTCTCCATCAGATCGGGGGGGGGGGGGGTTGACTCCAGCTCCTTCAAATGAAGAAACACTAAACAGTCCCAGCTGGACTGACGATCAGTGTGTGACACCAGCTTCAGTTTGACGTAGAATACCGACCACACGTGATGCTGATGTTTGGTTGTGTTGTTTATTGTACAACAGTTAGCTCAGACCGAGTGATCTGATTGGACAGGAGTCAGTGCTGACATACAGAACGGTCAGAGAAGGAAAAGAAAAGGAAACAAGCCTGAATACTTGACTGTCAATCTCCAGCTGTGATCATGTGACATCAGAAGACAGCACAATGCGCTAATGAATCTGTGAACTCATCATCATCATCGTGTTCACCACAGAGACAGTCAAAGTCAAAAGACAGAGACACACAGATGAAGCCTGCGTGACACACAGCAGCTGGTAGCTGCCCAACTATTTGAGTGGGTGGAGCCAAATAAATCATTAGCTACAAAAACAAATCAGGACCTGCTGATAAATGGCGCTTTAAGAAGTGTTGTACAGAAGTGACATCACACAGGTTGTCTGCGGCCTCGTGCCTCGACCACATCCAGTGATGTCACGTTCAGCGTGACGTTGCTGCAGCTGGCAAACCTGACAAAACACTGCTCCTCACCAAGTCTGTGCTCCGTCTCCGTCTCCGACCAGCTGTCAGAGCACAGCAACAGTGTGAGGTGCTCATAACGTCACGTTAACGTTGTCATGTTGCAGCTGACAGAGCTGATGTTAGCCCGAGGACTCGTTGATGCTGCGTTCATTTGGTCCGTGTTTGTGCATGTTTTCTGAAAGCTTACAGATTCAGATTGAGCAGAACCCCCGCAGATCGTCAGTCAATCAATCAGTTTTATTCATGAAGCCCAAAATCACAAATCACAGTTTGCCTCAGAGGCTTTACAGCAGACGACGTCCCTCTGTCCTCTGGACCTCCGCAGCTGATCAGGATCATGGAGGCAGTGTGGTGTAGTAAGTGAGCTGCGACTGTAGGAGGTGCTCATGAATCTGTAATAAATGATAATATATAGTGAAAATAGTGAAAGGGTTTCTCCGCCCACACGTCAGGATGTATTTAATGGCCTCAGACCACCGGCATCTGAGTCATTGTGACTCCGCCCTCTGAGTCTGAGTGAGGCGCAGGCGGCTGCCTGCAGGAGGAGAGTCGCCGGTCGCTGAGGATCGTTGATAACGTAATCTTCTATCTTTTAGTGTCTGCAAAAACGCACATCTGTGTTGTTAGCATAGTTAGCACGCCTTAGCTCTGAGGGCTAACTTGACTTGTTCTCTACCTGGATTCAAACTGCCAGCTCACCTAGCGCCACTGAGCTAGCTCAGCACGGGAGGAATGTTTTATGTTGCACTGTCACGAGTCTGCCAGCAGGTCCACGCCTCCCTGCGTCTGCATGGTGACACAGTTAGCGCCCCGTGAATGACGTCATGTCCTTATGGTGAAGTTACTGAGGTTAGTCCAGGAAGAGAAACACGGTGAGGACGAACCTTAAATTGACTCGAAGATCCAGACACCTGTCCTCTGGGGAAAGTCTGTGTTTCTGTGACCTTGTCCACCCCCCCAACCTGCCTCCCCACAAGACTGGGACTGTGTCCTTGTGTACTTCACATCACAGGCACTTATACGCATTTTCATTTCTCTTTGTAGGAAAACATACAAACCGTTTATGAGAAGAGCCTGAAAGAAAATAGTTCCTACATGAAACACCAGGCAGGTCTGAGGACGATCTTCAGGAACTGGGTCATGATTTCTGAACAGGGACATGATGTTGAGTTTTTAAAATAGTCCCATTATTTTGGAGAGAAGGCAGACGTCTCTACAGCCGATATCTGCCACACTCAGCCACTCACACCTAAACCCTCCAGACTGATGAAGAGTTTGACAGATCAGAGGAAACTGTGGAGTTTATATTTTGGGGTGAACTGTCCCTTTAACACACAGCGTGATCCCAGCAGAGGAGAAAGAGTGTGTTAGTGTCAGTGTGACAGCGTCAGCCTCTGTCCCGCTGCTCTGGAGGATATTTTGGGATGTTTCAGGTCAGACTGACCCAGATCACAGCAGCAGGTCGATACTTTCCATCGAGCGCCGGCTCGTCTGATCCAGGGTCAGATCTGGAGCTGCTGTTATATGATGCTCAGCTGCAGATATAAGCTGGCTCTGTCCTCGGGAACAACACACAGGGTTTTAACTCTTCTGTTACTGAGGAGGTGGTTTTAAAGGTCTGAACCGGACGTTGAGGTGTCGCCTGTGGATGTGACGTCAAACACACAGTCTCAGATTCATCGGACAGATTTTAGTCACTGGATTTATTCTGTAAAAACACACAGATCAAACCTGGGTGTTGTGGAAGCTGATGGAGAAGATAAAGCAGCAGCAGTGAAAGAAGGAGAGAGTGCAGATACAACAAAGTCTGAACAGCACAGATTATTAATACAGAGACACAGAGTCAGAACAATGAAGAGAGAGCAGATGTTTAGCCTGTGTTTAAAGGCTCAGTCACAGCTGATGAACCCTGTTATTACTGAACCTGATGACTAACGTGTGTGTGTGTGTGTGTTCAGGAAATCCCTCGCAGCACTCTGGATTCATTCATGCAGCCGTTCCAGAGCACACTGTGGCTGTTAGTCGGTCTGTCGGTCCACGTGGTGGCAGTGATGCTTTACCTATTAGACCGGTTCAGGTAATCACATGACGACACAACACAGCACGATACGACATCACACTGCAACACACAGTCGGTCTGTTGGTCCATGTGGTGACATCGTTACCTGTTGGACAGCTTCAGGTGATGAGACTGTTCAACACATGAAAACAAAGTCTGATACGACTCAGTAAAGTGCAGCAGGGCTCGTCTTAAAGGGCCAGTGTGGAGGCTTCAGGGGAAATATCATCTAACCTGCTGGGTGTGTTCTGGTTCCCTCAGAGTGAGACGTTCATATCTCCACAGGGAGCAGGTCCTCGTCTACAGAGGTCACCATGTTGCACCGCCATGTTTCTACAGGAGCCCAGAGGGGACAAACCAAACTCTGACTCTAGACAGAGACATTCATGTTTTTATGTCGACCACCAGGGGGAGCTTCACGAATCGATCACTTCAGCTGTAGAGTCAATCTGGTGTCACTCTGAGGTCGCTGAAAACTTAGACGCTTAGTCTGTCACACACTGACGAATAAAGACGCCCTTTCACGTTGGCGTGAAGCACAGCCGGGCGCTGTTGTTGTTTCACGGCCCCGAGCTACGTCAGGACAAAAACGCAGCCGAGCGACAACATCACTTCAGGTCCAGACTCAAACACATTTTGTTTGAAACGTCCTTTAAACAAAGGAGGAAGTTACTGACATGAATCTGAGAAGCTTCCTCGCACCATCAGAGACGAGCCCTGACATCATCATCATCATCATCGTCATCAGGTGTGACCTCACCTGCGGAGCCTCAGTCAGCTCACCTGACACCTCCAGGTTTGTTTTTACTGCAAACGTTTGGATGTTGATCAGGTGATGTAATCAGGACGTGTCCCGGGGAGCTGATAAAGAGCGGACTGCTCCTTTAACGGAGACGACATGTGAGCGGCTCAACTGGGTCACACTGAGACCTGCAGGTGAGCCTGCAGCAACATCTGGAACATCTGTCACAGTGTGTGTGTGTGTGTGTGTGTGTGAACTACAGGAGGACCACCTCACAGCTTCATCTGTTGTTTCCATGGAAACGCTCCTGCTCATCAATCAGCCATGTGATGCATCAACGGCTAGATTGTAATATCACCATTAGACAGGAAGCTTTACCTGAGGCCAGGTAACCTCTGTACCTGAAGGGAACTCTGTCTCTCACCTCAGGTCCTGATGAACACTGTGATTGGCTGAGGACACAATGACATCACAACCGCCAGTGGAAACCAAAACCATCGACCCACTGAGGACTGGATTCAAAATCAAACATGTGAATCACAGCTGATCATCATGTGACTCAGGACACTTTCAAGGACACTTTCATACTTGTGCAGTGGTGTGTGTGTGTCACTCTGCAGTTACACCTCCAAAACACTAGTAAGCGGCAGAGGTTTCTGTGAAGTTTAGTTGATTCAAAACACACATTAAACACACATCAAACACACAGCAAAC
>JAPZEB010000022.1:35786799-35797040 GCA_029783705.1 Chaetodon striatus | reverse complement strand
CCTCAGTCACCAAGGTTAAACACGTGGATTCATATCAATATAATATTTACATACTTTTATTTATTTATTTTGTTATTTCACATGTAAACATCAACATAAATAATACACAGAATAAATAAATAAATACAGATATAAATACGTAAATAATCACTCCTGGTTCATGAGAAGAAGAAAAACATGTCAAACTGTGAAATCAGGTCGAATCAGACGTCGGCCATCTTGGCTCTGAGGTCGGCCTCACTCTGTGTGTGTGTGAGTGTGTGAGGTGTGTGAATAACTGAGGTGTGTGTGTGTGTTGAATTAATGTGTGTGTTTCCTCTGCTCTCTCTCTTTCTGTGTGTCCCTCTCTCTGCAGCCGTACCCGACTGACATCACCGGACAGCTCAACCTATCAGATCCCTCCGTCAGCACCGTGGTCTGAGAGCGACCCAGAGAGAGCTACACTGCTGCTGCTGAGCCACACACACACACACACACACACACACACAGGCCCTCTGGACAAACACACACACACACACACGTCATATAACATAAACACATGAAACACACAGATGGACAGACCGAGCGTCCTCTGAGACAGGAAGTAGAATATGATGACATCAGGACTTTTGGACGGCATCAAACTGTGCCAACACACACACACATACACACACACCATCTGTCATCCCAACCCGTCCACACACACACACACACACACACACACACACACACACACACGCACTCGCCTTGCTCTGCTTGTAGCCGTCGGCCTCGTCCACCCAGAGGGTCTTTTATTTTGAAAGAACTGTCTGATAGGTTTTATTTTGGTTGATGTCTTTGATGTTGTACAGTTTCCTGTTTCCTGTCCGTCACGCCGACCCATCGATCCTCCTTCTTGCCGGAAACTTGAGCTCCAGCCCGCAAACACACCTGCCGATCGATCGGGAACCTATTGATCGATCAGGAACTTGTTGATCGATCGGGAACCCGTCGGTCGATCGGGGACCAGATCACGGTTCAGAGCGTGGTGGGTGGGCGGAGCCTCTGGGACAGGAAGTGTTTTCTTTAACGTGTCCTGCGTCACTGAACCAGAGCGCGGGGAGCCGTCAGCGCTGAGGCTCATGGGTAATGAAGTCCTGGTTCAGTGAGTCAGGCGGAAACTTTATTTAAACCAACAGCAGCATTTATCAGACGCATATAAAGAGTTAATAAACAGATTATTACACACTGATTTCTGCAGATATGACGACTTTATTATTGTTTATTGTTTTCATTTATGAGGTGTTTATTTATAAACATTCTTCACCCTCATAAACAAAGTGATGAAGACGATGAGGAGCAGCTGTAGAGACGTGAACCCACCTGATGTAAAGTCTGAATATCTGCTGTGTTATAAACTGTTTATTAACGGTTATACTGCTGATACATGCTGAGCAGACAGGTTTAAACGTCACCATGAAGGAAACCATCCCACCTTTAAATGTTCCTATAATATTTATAGATATGAAAAGATTTCATTTATTTTCAAAAGCTGAAAATTTAAAAATCTACATTTATGATTTTATGATTTAATATAAAGTTTTGAGACTCAGAACAATAACGTTTAAAAAATAATTACAACTGATAATAATAATAATATGTTGTAGTCTTCAGAGACGCTGCAGAGCTGATGTTAGAGACATGTTAGACGTTTGACATAAAGACAACATATTAGAAGAGTAACATGCTCAGTGTAATCACAGCTGCAGTTTCACTCAGTGAGTCAAACAGCTGATTTATAAAGTCTCATCACATCAACACACAGCTGCAAACACTGGTGGAGGGCGCACACGGCTGCAACGAGAGAGAGAAAGAGTCGTGTTTGAGATGAGGAGCAGTCAGATGATTGGCTGACAGAGAGGGCGTGTCGCAGCTAACGTTAGCTCTCCATCAGCAGCAGCATCGTCACGCTGACAGCAGTACGATGAGCCTCAAATCTCACTTAATCTGCGACACAACAGCTTCTTCCTGTTGTTCTCTCAGAGTGCGTTTTGCGTCCCAGGACAGGGCGCAGAGTTGGCGATGACTCGATGTCAGTCTGGTGTGAGGTCTGGAGCTGCTGGCCTTCGTCCTTTTTACGACACGTGGCAGATCAGTGTTGTTTTACATTTACAGCAACTCGTCTTTTTGCTTTTTCATTTAAACCACTTTGTTCGGAGACATGTTCAAACCTCCTCTGTGAGCGCGGCTTGTTGCGCTCCGTGCTGGATCTTTTCAAACACAGAGGTTCATTTTAGGAGGAATACGTTTGGTTATTAAACTCATTATTCCACCAACTGTTTCAGTTCCACTTTTCTTCGACAGCGAATTCTCATCCAGCAGCTCATGTCGTCCAATCAGCTGCCCCTCAGTGACGTCGTGTGCTTAACGCTCAGTTACGTAATAAACGTAAATTTACAGAGAGAGAAAAGAAACGGGAAAGTCTCATCCACCGCCTCAACCTGCCTCCTTTCAAACGGTCAGGACGGCTTGTTGTTTACAGCCGTCAGCGCGCTGGTCACATGATCGAAGTCTTTCAAGATAATGTGAGATATGAACGAATTCAGGTGAACGGCTTTATGTAGGAGAGAGACAACAAATGAGTGAGAACAGCCGGTCGACTGTAACACACCTGACCAGGACTGTGGGACAGGTGACACCAGACTGTTCTCAGTCATCTCAGTACAGGTCAGTACAGGTCAGTGCAGGTCAGTACAGGTCAGTACAGGTCAGTACAGCAGGTCAGTACAGGTCAGTACAGGTCAGTGCAGGTCAGTACAGCAGGTCAGTACAGGTCAGTACAGGTCAGTGCAGGTCAGTACAGGTCAGTACAGGTCAGTGCAGCAGGTCAATCAAAGGTGTGTCGGCTCAGGTGTCTCAGCAGGTCAGGATGACAGGTCCAGGTGTCGCTGGATAATCTGTCATTTAAAAACACTTTTCATTCTTTGAATCAGAAGAAAAAGGAACTTTTTTTTATTGTTTGTTTACTTGTTTTTATTTATTTTTTGTTCTGACAACAAAAAAGGAAAAACTGCTCTTTTTTCATTTTCAGTTTTAAACAAACTGAGTTGTTGTATTTTGGTTTGTTTCATTTTTTAAATTATAAATGAGTAACAGATTATTCAGTGACACCTGGAACATCACGGCGTTAGCGGGTTTTGTTTTTGTGGCGACATCACAGAGTCAGAGCCTGATTGGTCGTCATGTGCTGCCAGTTATTTGTTACATCACTGAAGTCAACAGGTCTGTATACAGGCCTTTAACTCTTCTCACACAAACTGTTGCTCAGCAAAGATCAGGAAGTACAATCAAATGATTTATTGAAACCAGTCTGAATGTGACTGTGTATAAAAGGTTTATACATCTGAAGAACTTCTGTAAAAGAAAAAAAACCAAAGTGTTTGGCAGACAGACAGACAGGCCTCAGATAGAGACAGACAGGCCTCAGATAGAGACAGACAGGCCTCTGATAGAGACAGACAGGCCTCTGATAGAGACAGACAGGCCTCAGATAGAGACAGACAGGCCTGTATCTGTCTAACAGTGCAGCCACACTGAGCAGGTCAAAGGTCGTTAAACTGAAGTTTTGCAGTGTCAGATTTTGAGTTCAGAGTCACAGCTGTCTGGTTTTCTAATAAAAATAAGAGCAGCTGACGTGACGTTGACGTGAAGCCGTCACTGTGTACGTGAATATAATACGTGTCAGATAGAACCAGATATTTCCAAGATGGCCGCAGGACGTTGTGTTCCTAAGGTTAGAGAGAATAAAGAGGAACATTAAAACTTTAAAACCACACGTTTGAACTTTTGAACGTCCTCTCACCGTCGTCACTTACAGGATGTCGTGTCTGTTACAGCGTCGCTGCTCACCTGCTGAGCGACCAAAGCTACACCGTGACAGACATGATGATGTCACCGCTAACTGATGACACCGAACGATGGTGACGTGAGCAGACTCCAAACAGAAACAGTGAAGCTAACGTCCTGTGGTTAACTGACGTAGCCGGCTGGTGGTGGATGGTGTCGTGTCTCGTTGGGTGCAGGTGAAGGTGGAGGGATCAGGCGCCAGCAGCGTCAGCTCTCTGGGCTTCCTCACCGCCATCTTTGCGGAGTTTTTTTTGCGCTCACTGAACGACAGCGGTGCGTCATCTCGACTGTTGTTGTTCTGGCGCGTGGCGAATGGTTTCAGGTGGCGGTCGCTCTCGTCAGCAGCAGCTCGTCCAACCAGACTGTTGGACGTCCTCTCAGTCTGCGTCTGTTAATGTGTCCTCACGTCCTTCTGTGACGGTTGTTCGCCTCTCCGTCTCAAACCTTGTTGTTTGTGATGAACTCTGGAGCGTACGCCTTCATCTACACACTCAGTGGTGTCTGTGAGCGCAGCGTGCACAGCTGCTGCAGGCCTCAGACCAGACGTTCACACGCAGTTAACTCAGATGATGAGGAGCAGACTGAGTAAAGGACACGTGATCACTGATGCTGCTCACACTAACAGTCACGTCGCTGTGAAGTCAGTTGAACACGTAGTCTTTTTAACATTTGATGACTTTTCCAGCTTTTCATTAATTTCAGCACTTCCTATTCTGTCCTGTCCGTCTCTCTCAGACATGTAGCCACACCCAGGAAGTCAGACGTCACACCTAGATCTGAGACTTTAAACCAACAGTCAACAGTCGCAGTAATGAAAGTGTGACGAGCTCACGCTGTGAGTTTAGAGAATATTTTTAATCAGAACAAACTCCTGAAATATCATCGTTTGAAAACTTCTCATTTTTACAGTAACTTTTATTTTGTTGTGACATTTATTTTGGAAACATTATTTTATTAATTTCAAAACTACATTTAGTTCAGTGATGATTTTAAAAACGTGTCCACAGTGTATTTATTCATCAACATGTCAATTCATTGACTGTATCGTCTTTAAATGATCGATAAGTATTGATCTGTCCCGTAAACGCTGATCAGAATGAACCGTTAACAAAACCCTCCCTGAACCAGAGGCTCCGCCCACCGTCCCCCTGACAGCCCCAGGGCATGATGGGATATGTAGTCACTGCTCCACCTCCACTGTGTCTCTGCTGATGATGTCAGTCTCTGTCTACCTCCACCCGTCTGCCAATAACAGAAACTGATGTCCTGTGAAAACCTCCTAACTCCTCTCAGGCCTGCACACACAGGCCCGCTGGAGTTAGGAGGTTTTCACGCTGCAGAAGCGATGTAGCTGCCGTCTCTTGAAGGTTTTCATATTCATTAGGTTGTTGTGTAATAAAACACACACCTGTGTGTGTGTGTGCATGTAACACACCACGAAGGAGAGCCGAGAGCGTCACTGAGAACAAGAGAACCTCAGACTGAGTCGTCTTCAGGAACGCCAGCCATGTTTTAGAGAACCAAACCTTCGGTCAGAGTTTCACTGCCAAATATGTACTGAAGGAAGTGTTCTGGGTGTTTGGTGCCGCAGACAGTGAACTTATTAGAGAGGAAATAAATATACAACTGCTGCAAGTTAAGAGCATAAATACAACAATTACAATAAAAACATTTAAAATATATGAAATATATGAATAATACTGTAACAAATATGAAGAGTAACTGTGTTTAAACCAGTGAACTGTGCAGAGAATATGTGACAGCACAGAGATAATCATCCTGCAGAGACTTTGTGTTCATTAAAGCTGTTTTCATGATCAAAGCTTCATCGTCGTCATCATCAGGGGACGACTGACAGTTTGTTAACAGACGGAGACACTTCAACAGTTAATTGGAAAAAAGACCAAATGAAGATCAACGTGGCTAACGCTCAGATAGCAGCTAACGCTAACAACATGAATATGACATGAAACCAACTGGACTGAACCATGGTAGCTACAAGCTAACAAGCTAGTTGAATCTGTAAATGACTTCAGTTTGAATGCCGAACATGAGTGAAACCATCACAGCTAACGCTAATATACCCGCTAAAGCTAGCTGTAGTTCCTACAGCTAAACTACAGAGTTTGTAAACATTAATAAGACCGTCACAGCTAACGCTAACCCTGAGAACCAGATGAGTCTAACAAGCTAGTGTATGAAACTGTGACCAAGACATCTGATGCTAATGCTAAAGTACCAGATAAGGCTAACAAGCTAGTGTCCAATAATACTATTAATACGTTTATACAGACACTAGCTTGTTAGCCTTATTTAGTGCGTTAGCATTAGCAGCAGATGTGCCAGTACATTAACGCTAACGTACCAGATAAGGCTAACCACAGTTCACAGTCACTGTGTGTGCGCTGTGTGAACATTTTGAATTTTAAAAGACACGTTTGAATCATGTCAAAATCACCTCAACTTGTTTTCTCTAATTTATTCACCTTAAAATTTGAAAGCAGTCGAACACTAACTTCTTTCTCTGCACAGTTTAAAAAATAAATCTATTACCAAAATAATTTTCTTGCTGAATTTCTGTAAAAAATTAAAAATGTATTTAATAATCATTTCATTTTTAATTAAGATGAGGTTTTAATATTTTATTTTATCAGATAATAAGAAAGTGTTAAAGATTATTTTTCAATGAACATTCAAATTAATATTCATTTGTTTTTCTTCTTCAGATCTCCACTCATCACGTTAAATGAAATATTGTTAGATTACGACTTTATGATATTTAAAAGGCACTGTTTAGACTCGATTGTCACTTCCTGTGGATTTCACATTAAGAGCAGCGATAAAATTGTTGATTTTTATTTTTATTTTTTTTTACATAAATAAATGATCAATCAAATATTCTGGGTTACATATGCGTGATGCCACCTGAGGGCTTTTATTTTGAAATGATGTTGAGGTTTTTGTTGTTTCATTTTATTGTGAAAGTTTTCCTGCTCTCAGATTGAGTCGTCTGTGCTGCTCTCAGATCAGATTATTCTGGCTGTTTTCCAGCTGCAGTCAAACTCTCCAGAGATCAGCGTGTCTCTGGAGACGCAGTCTTTCTGCGTTCCTTCAGTTTATTGGAGCGTTTTCTCCTCCTGCTCGACGTCACGTCTGCGCGGGACGATCCTCCAGAGAGACGCTGTAATTCCAGACTGGATGAGTTTGAACTGAGGTGGCTCTCTGACCTGAGGTAAACTCGGCAGGTGAAAGTCTGACAGAGCTCATCGACATTTACTGAAAAACAAATATTGATTTTAGTTTGAAGGTCTGTGGTTGTGAATGATCACAGAGACAAACTCTGTTCTCAGCGACGCTCGGCTCCTCTCACGTGTTAGAGGAAGGTGAGCTGCACCTGCCGGCCGTCACTTTAAACCTGGATTCACTCACTAAATAACAGAGTTATGAAACACAGGATGAGATTACAGATGATTATGATCACAGACTGTGTTTATTCAAAGACGCCTCAGTTTTTGATTCAAACTGCAGAATCGTTGCTGCAGAGTTTAATGACCTGACCTCCACCCTGGACCACGAGTCACACAGCTGCTCACTGAGCTTCATTTACACCCTGAATATATTCAGTTTACTGTGTTTGTGATTCACAGCAGATGTGTAAATATAAAGTTATGTCCTCAGTCACTCTTTGTGTCCCCCTGTGTTCCACCGACATGGAGCCGGTTCTGTTCTGGTCTGCTTCCTGCTCCTCATGTTGAAGCGTTCAGAGCATTTTGACCAAAAATAAACTTGTTCACAGCTGGAAGCAAACAGGTGTGTGAATCACCTGAGGATCCACGATACCATAATATCATCATCAAAAATATCGTGATACTTTGCTGTATAGATTTTTTTACCCACACCTAGAGCCCAAAAATGATCAGGTGTGATGTGTGATGTAATCAGTGGGCGTGTCCTGATGCACAGGATGGAAGGAGAGGACGGAGGAGTCAAGTGAGCGTGCAGCGGTGTCACTATAGTGACTGGTTTTTTGAGTAAAAACAAAAATCTGTTACAACAGAACAAAATCTGGAGATAATTTGTCTCGACATAAAAATTCATCCACAGAGCAGAAAGAGACACAAAGTGCAGCTCTGCCTCATGTCACAGCCTCCTCATACACAGAGGTGAGAGAGTTCTTACACCTGTCCAGGTGTGTCCTCTGGTATGTAATGGGACCTTTATAGTGTCGACCTGATGGGAGCAGTTGGTGCTCTGATGACAGGACGTCAGCGTGTGGAGGCGGGGACGCTCCCTCTGTCACCGTCATGGCTGCACAGACCAGTTTGTGATTTTAATTTACCTGATAAATTACAAAGTTTACAAAATTATAAATCTCGCAGGTGACTGACGCGAGCGGCCATCTTGCTGCGACTGTTTACTTCTGCTGTGCATCAGTCGGCGCCCTCTGCTGGTGACACGTCCTTGATTACAGTGGTTGTGATCCAAACTGGTGAAACAAAGGAATCCTGAACAGAACCAGTTCAGTAAAACAGAAAATGTGTCAGCAGATCTTCTGTAGGAAACATCTGAGCGTCAGTACGCTCCCTGAAGCCCACCGTCCTCTGTGACAGCTTGGAGTTGTTTATTACATTGGTTTTTGAGCGTTTTTGCCTTTATTGATCAGACAGCTGATAGACAGGACAGAGGGGGGGGGTGACATGCAGCAAAGGCCGCTGTAGGACTCAGCCTGCAGGGGGCGCACACGCCACCAGCTGAGCCAGAGATGGCTCAAACAGAGTTTTACAGCTGCTACCACAAGACAAACACATGCTAATGCTAACAAGCTAACGCAGCATGATTCCTGCCTGTGCAGAGGAGCCTGAAGGCAACACCTGCAGCTCACATCATCCCGAGGCCTCGACTGAAAGTCTGTTAGCTTTTATTTCACTTTATAATCATTAATCCACGAGCTCAGTATGAACGAATGACAGCAGGAGACGTCTTTGTTTTACAATCAGAAAAACTTTATCGTCTTTGACACATTCAAATAATCACGTCACATTTCACGTGCTAAATGTTCCCGTGCAGGTCGATGACAGTTTACGTGTTCATTTAAGGGTTAACTTTAATGAATCCAGAGTTTAACTGTAGATTTTATATTCTAATGTTTCAGTCAGCATGTTAAAGTTGATCCGTGTTCGTGCAGCTCACCCTGACGCTTTTACTATGATGTCATAATGTGACATCATGCTGTGATGTCATGAGGTTTGTTTTTATTTATTTATCTTATTTTGATGATTTGTTTGGGATGTAAAGCACTGATTCAACTTCCTGTTTGAGGAGTTTTTTTTCCTGCTGTTGTACAGAAGATGATGATGATGAAGATGATGATGATGGTGATGATGGTGATGGTGATGATGATGATGATGATGATGATGGTGATGATTGTGATGATGGTGATGATGATGATGGTGTCGTCTCACTGCTGTCTGTATTGGATCTATAACCCTGTGTAAACTGATCGGAGGTCAGTTGTGATATTTTTTATTTCCTGTCTGGTAAACACTGAAACTGTAGAAGAAGAAGTTTCCCTCCTCCTCCTCCTCTTCCTCTTCCTCCTCCTCTTCCTCCCTCTGTGCAGCACTTTGTCCACGAATGTGAACAGTCGACCTTTGACCTCTGCAGGAGTCGACATGAAGACATTTTCTGTTTGGTTTCTTCTTTGTCAAACTGTCCTCTGAGGACACCCCAGTAACTGATCGTACTGGTCCCAGTGCGTCCCACAGACGTCCTCTGAAGGAAGTGAGACTCTGAACGTTCCTGGAAATATTAAAATCATCTGTTTCTGATTATTATTAATAATTTATGATCAATAATAAAGTCTGTGTTTAGTGCAGCTGAACTGTTTGTGTTCAGCCTATAATAAAATCACATATTCAACTTTCAATAATAAATATTTACTTCAGTTTAAACTGTTTCCTGTTTGTTCTTTACATATCAGCGAGTCCAAGGGAAAACATGTATCTCCAGGGTTGGGTTTTTTTGATTCATATTTTTTTTTCTTCCTGAAGGTGAAAAAATATTTTAAAAAAGGAAAAAATTAAACTTTTTTTTCTCATAATAAACTGACTTTTTGGAGATGTGTGTTTTTCCTAGGAGGACCTCGACCTGCTCAGCTGCTCTGTCCTCTACCTGCTCAGGTACTCTGTCCTCTACCTGCTCAGGTACTCTGTACTCTACCTGCTCAGTACTCTGTCCTCTACCTGCTCAGGTACTCTGTCCTCTACCTGCTCAGGTCCTCTGTCCTCTACCTGCTCAGTACTCTGTCCTCTACCTGCTCAGGTCCTCTGTCCTCTACCTGCTTCTGTGTCACATTTATTATTTATTTGTTGAATAAA
>JAPZEB010000022.1:35431823-35446515 GCA_029783705.1 Chaetodon striatus | reverse complement strand
AGGTTACTGTGACCTTGTGTAGGTCTCATTGTCACAAGTAAGAACGCCTTGAGGGAACTCCTTCAAATTTGGCACTAACACCTTCTTGGACTCAACGATGAACTGATCAGAATTTGTTGGTTGAAGGTCAAAGGTCACTGTGACCTTACGAAACATGTTTTTGGCCATAACTCAAGAATTAATGCACTAACAGAACTGGGGTTGCCATGGTATGAGATTTTCATGGTACAATATCTGTCTCCGAAAATATGCCGGTTTCACGATGTCACGGTGGTCCAGTTATTTTATCGTTGTCAGAATGACCTTCACAGGAATTACATCACAAACGTTATCTCTGGTTGAACGAACATTTTATTGCTATAATGGAAACTTGAAACTATTTATTTTTTAAATGCAAGTACGTGTAAAAAGTCTCCATTTGAAAAAGAATTAAAGTCAACGTTTCTGTGTTTTTAATGTCGCAGTTAAACAAATGTTCTCGGTAAGACGACTGTCAGTTCTCATCACAGTTTACCTTAAAACATCGCTAAACTCAACAAAATTTCACACACATGTCCAACAGGATAAAATGATGGAGTGATGATATTTTATAATCCAAAAGGTCGAAGGTCACCTTCACAGTGACATCATCATGTTCAGCGAAAACACTTTCCTGTCCATTATTCAGCGTCACGTCTCAGTTGTGGACAGACGTAGACGTAAACTGTAACTGCAGCTCGACTGGTTCGTTCAGGCGGTCATTCTAGTTTTCCACGTTAAAACATTTCCTGTTTTGCTCCTGACTCACTGACCTCAGATGTCAGAGCGTCCTCGAACGCACCACCTGTCATTACGACTGACGCTGAATGTTTGTGTCTGTGTTTCAGGACATTCAGGTGTGTCTGCAAACATGATGAAGAAGAAGAACTCACACAAGTAAGTCTGACGCTCTGATGTTATTTTATTTTGTACGTTTTCTCTAAAAACTTTTCTTGGTTCTGTCCTCTCTCAACGTCTACGTTTGTTTTTGCTCTCGTGTAATTCTCTTACATTTTCTCTTCTTCTCTGTTGTATCCAATCGTCTTTCTTTATCGCTCTTCTTCTTCTGTCTCCACCACGCTTCACGTCTCATCCTCTCTTCTTCGTTTGTCTTCTGTCGTCATCGTTCTCCCTCGTCTTTCTCCCCTCTCTGCAGGAAACAGAGGACCAGCGTTGGTCCCAGTAAGACTCTGGCTCAGCCCAGAAGGAACATCGTGGGCTGCAGGATCCAGCACATCTGGAAGGAAGGCAGTGAGTCAGACTGAACTAACACCAGCTGTGACTAATGATCGTGATGGAGGAGCAGCTCCCTCTCCCCAAACTCATTTAGACATATACAATCAGTCAATTATCTGCACAGACAAACCCAAACTGCTGCATTCAGGCGTCAGTGAATCTTTCAAACGTCTGTGTTTGTGTCTGTCTCCTCTCAGGTAAGTCGTCCCAGTGGAAGGGGACGGTCCTGGACCAGGTCCCCGTCAACCCGTCCCTCTACCTGATCAAGTACGACGGCTTCGACTGCATCTACGGCCTGGAGCTGTACAGCGATGAGAGGGTGGTGGGGCTGGAGGTGCTGCCCGACAGAGTGGGTGAGGACCAACACTTTATTCACTGTAACACACAGGATGTGATCACAGCAGCATCTGGTGGACGTTAGAGGAACTGCAGCTCGACACAGCTCAGCTCCGACTGATGGTTTAACTGTTGGACTGAATGAAACATCTTCAGTGTGCAGTATCACTTTAATGAACAAGTTTTGTAAACGTCAAATGTCTTTAGTTCGACCAAAAAAACAAAACCTACAGGTGTCCAATTTACTGACACAGGAACAGAGAACACCTGAGACACCAGAGGAACTAGAACCAAAGAGTTAACCCCCTCTCTCCTCTGCCTCTCTGTGATTGGCCCAGCTCCGGCCCGTGTGAGCGACTCGTTGCTGGCGGAGACGATGATCGGGAAGGCGGTGGAGCACATGTTTGAGACGGAGGACGGGCCGAAGGAGGAGTGGAGGGGGATGGTGCTGGCTCGAGCTCCCATCATGACGTCCTGGTTCTACATCACCTACGAGAAAGACCCGGTGCTCTACATGTACCAGCTGCTGGACGACTACAAGGAGGGAGACCTGCGCATCATGCCCGACTCCAGTGAGTCCGCCTGTGTTCATATCTGCACCTCATTTAGACTCTCTGTGAAACCTTCTCTCCCACTGCACAGAACAACACCAACACCTGCAAACATCTGGCTTTTAATGCAACTGTAAAAGTTTTAATCTGCATTCACGCTCAAGTCAAATGACTCGGCAGCTGTCACAGGTAGTTGTCACACAACACCTGGGTGAACGCACTCATTTTAGCCCCTTAACTGGCGAGATGCAGATGCAGTGACGCCGTCTGTCTCCCTGCAAGCAGCGCTCACACTAGGGCCGGGCGATACGGCAAAAAATATTCTCACGTAAATTTCCCCGCATTGATCAATATCGATATTTATCACGATTTATAAACTGATGATGCTGCGAGTTTGAAAAGTGTCCTGATCACGTCTGACACCTGAGGAAACTAAATGATTTTCCAGCTTCCCGCGGCGCTCGTTGTAAAGCTGAGGCAGAGCAGTTTGAGGAAAGTATTTCCACGTCTGTCTGTCTCCACCGTGCTCATGGGCGTCACGTCTTTGGTTAAAAAGTACGACACTGTGTCTGTTATATTTCTGCTCCTTTTCCATCGCCTCTCATACGGGGTTACGGCGGCAGAAGACGACGCTGTTGGTTGCTGTTTTGGCCCCGCCCACAGCAGCAGCAGTGCTCGGCTGTTGAACACTTGTTGGTGGGCTTACTGCAGTTTGGGCGGATGTTCGTGCTCTCAGTGTAGTCGCTGGGACGCCACCTTTTCAGGTGATGGAGAAGGTTTGTTGTGTTTCCCGTCCTGGTTGGCACCAGCTGACGACATGTTTTGCAGACCGTCTTTGTCCGTGCGTCGTCACCTTTCAAGACGCCAAACCACTTCCAGATTATTGAAGCTGTGTGACCTTGTTTATCCACAGTGTCATCTGTTTTTGAGGAAAACACGAGCTCTTCTTCAGCTTCACTTCCACTCATTTTCCCCTCTTTTCGTGATGTCCGTGCTGTTCTCAGTTCCTCCTCACCTCCGCTTAAACTCTACGGCGAAAAATTGGCGTGTACAATTACGCAGCCTGACTGACAGCTGTCTGTTCACTCCTGCTGTTCAGATGTATCCAGGTCTGTCCATTTTCAGTAAGAATGACTTCAGTTTATCATCGTCATTGACGTACATTTTATTGTGATCCCGTCTCAAGATCATTTTATCGCCCAGAGCTCAGACATCAACGATTTATTTAAATTCTAAATATTCTCTGTAGCTTCAAGTCACAAGTTTAAGAGAATGTTAAAGCTCAACAAATTACAATATATTCTGTTTATTTAAATAACATTTATCAGCCTGTTCCTCACTATCACACACAGCTTCTGTCAGTAAACATTTTTGTCACATTTCTTTTTTTTTATTTAAAAGATTCTTATTAAAAGTGTTTATGAATATCTGATTTTTATAACTAACCTTGGCTCAGCCAGCAGCCACTGACCAGTCCGATCACCGCTCTTTATCTCTGTTCGTCTTCCTCTCTGCAGACGACAGCGTGACGGCAGAGCGGGAACCCGGCGAGGTGGTCGACAGCCTGGTGGGCAAACAGGTGGAGTACGCCAAAGAGGACGGCGGGAAGCGGTCGGGTATGGTCATCCACCAGGTGGAGGCCAAGCCCTCCGTCTACTTCATCAAGTTCGACGACGACTTCCACATCTACGTCTACGACCTGGTCAAGACCTCCTAAGACCAGAGAACCCGGTCCAGGACCCCCACAGAGACTTACCGAGACCTGCCTAGACCCACCGAAACAAATCCCACCAAACCCCCCCCAGTGAAGAAAAACTACAGCTAGGGATTAAAACATCCGCCGTGTATGGAGACGCCTGAGACAGATGATATCATCCTTCACTCCTTCTTTTCTGAAACGCCTTAAACACAAGAATCAAGCCCCGCCCCCCCCTCACCAAGACAGGAAAACCACAACCAGCTCCAGGTCTTCAGGTGTGTCCGTCAGCTATCATTCGTGTCTCTGTAGACTCTGTTAGGATGCTTCCTCCAAGACAAAGACGACCAGCGACCCCGTTTTATCTGGAATAACTGAAACCTGCGGTGTTAAATTAGATTCTGGAACATTTGTGGCCACAAGAAACAAAAACTTCTGCGCCCTGAGATCCGCGAGGAGCCGACCCCGAGGTCCTCCAGACGACACAAAAGCTCCCCTGATATCCCAGATGTCATTTTATCAGAGTCGCAGCAGGTCTGAAACTGTTAAATCAAACAGGAAGACCTCCTCCCCCCTCTCCTGAAACCCTGTCAGACCGCTCCAGACCTCCGTCATCAGAGGACGGGGGGGGCGGACAGGTCTGAGTCTGCCGGGGTTAATGAAGGGACGGGACTGAAAGCCGAACCATCGTCTGTCTCCATCTGTGTCCATAGAAGGCGCACTGTTCTGGTCACACAGGAGGAACTCCAATCACAGAGCATTTTACTGACCCCGCCTCCCTGCAGGTCGCCTGCTAACGAACAAAGACGCTGAGTGGAGTAAAGTCTGAAAGACGCCGCGGAGAGGACACGAGACTCTTTTCTTTCTCCATTATTTTAGCATTTTGTCTTTATTTTTACTGCTGATTCCTACGTTTCCCAGAATGACTTTCAGTGTGACATCAGACGGTCGGAGAGGCTCAGGTGTGTTCGTTCGGCTGCATCAGTTGGTCCACAGCGGCCTGAGAGCAGCCGTCCTCGTAAAACTGCTGCTCGCAGGTCGTGCTCTGGTCCCCGCCCTGATTCAGTTTACAGCAGGAATGCTAACGATGCTAATGATGCTAACGAGCTGTTTCCAAGTAATGATGATGAAATATGTTCACACAAGCTCTTCATTGGTCGTGGTCCAGAAGTGTTTTGAGAAATCCTCCTTCGTCAGACGTCCAGATGTGTTTCAGTCGCTCAGCATTTAAAATTAGTTTATAAGCACTTAATAAATGGTTTATAACACACGGCAGTGCAGGTGTAACCAGATATAAGTTACTTATTTCTGGGCAGGTGCACGTCAGGCTACGACGTTAGTACGATGTCTGTTCGAGGCAGAAGTATAAATCCTGCATAAGTAATACATTAATAAACACGACAGTGTGTTATTAAGCATTTATTCCATGTTTATATTCTGTTTATAAATGTTAAATAAGGAGTTTGTCGTGGAGCAGAGACTGAAGCACTTCCCAAAAAGTCTGAATGTTACTTTAATGGAGTCGCTGGGACAGCTGACGCCGTATTGATCCGATCTGATCAATTCTGAGTTCAATAAAAACCAAAATGTCGCCACATCCGACGCCTGACTGAAGCTGAGTGAAGGTGAAACTGTAGCAGTCACGATGCCCCGCCCCCTGTCTGAGGCGCTGTTTTCTGATTGGCTGGACTCGAGCACAGATGTGGCTTGTTATGAGATCATCATCTGTTGGAAGTTGATTTATATGTTTTTATAAACTCTGTCCCCTTCTTCTTCTTCTCTTCTTCTTCTTCTTCTGCTTTTATATGTTTATATGAGCTGACACGTACGACGCCTCGTTCCCTCTGTATATGACCTGTTTTATGTCGCCGCCCTCCTGTCCCGTGTGTATACTGTATATTACCCCGTTAGATGTTGGACGCTCACGGCTGAAATTCACATTTCAACCACAATGACTGAAGATTTTATCCCAACTGAACTCGGCTGAATCTGGTCGGTGTGTAGGATTGTTTTTTTCTTGACCTGTACGTTGTCTCTCCTTTTCTTAACGGCGCTCCTCCCTCACAGTCGTTTCACTGCTCCCTATAAAGCGCTCCTCCTTTTTAGCAGTCGGGGTGGGGGGCACAATGGAAGATACTCTGTCTCCCACAATCCTGTGCTCTCAGCTGATGTAGCTCCACCCACCACAGTGACATTAGCATAAACAGCCATGTTGCCTGATCCACGTTTCATGTGCCTGAAGGGACTCGGACATCTAAAAACTAAATGTTTCCAAACCAGCAGATTTCCATTCTGATCCCCAACACGCTCCGAGTTTGAGTCCACGCAGCGGCCTCCACCACGTTACGTTACGTTGTTCTGATTCTAGAACTGACAGAAGCTGGGTTACTGTTCTAGAATCTGCTGTTTCACATCGTGGAACGTTTTCCATCAACCTGCACGTTCCGATTCTAGAACATACCTCGTTCGGGAGGAATTCTGAGTCTCGTGATGTGATGCTCCAGAACATTTTATTACATTTTGGAAAACTCCTGGTCCGACTCTGGAATCTTTCATGTGTTAGCGTCTGTTCTAGAATCTGTCATTTGATATTGTGGAACGTTTTCAATCCACCTACGCGTTCTGATTCTAGATCAGTATTGGTTCGGCATAAATTCTCAGTCTGGGGATCGAGTGTTTGAGTAAAACTTTTTGTTATATTTAAGAAAACTCTTTATCTGACTCTGGAGTCTGTTCATTCTGCGGAGATTTTATTAACACGCCCTCTCATCATGGAACCTCGGCTCTGATTCTAGAAATGCCCCGTCTAAGCCAATGTGTTTTAGAACATTTTTGGGAAAGTTTTGTTTTGACTGTGGAATCTGCCATTTTAGCATCTGCTCTAGAATCCGTTGTTTGATTTTGTGGAACGTCTCCATCACACAATTGTTGTTCTTTAATTTACAGCTTCAGATTCTAGAACATGGAGTAGACATACCTGTTCATTATGACCCCCCCACCCCCCACGCTCTGATTCTAGAGCATGCCCGGTTGGGTTTTTGAAGATGTGGCGTTGAGTTCAGAAACATTTTACTCAAATTTAAATCACTTGTTCTGATTCTAGATTCTAAAGTTTCAGCACATTCATGACAGCTTTTCTGGATTGCGTCTCATCGAAAATGTTGGAGCCATTTCTTAAACAAGGGTCAACACGTTTGCTTCAGGTGTCAGATTCCAGAAAGCACCATGAAGTCTTAGTCACGGACTGCAGTGTTCTCGAACAGTCTGGAGAACTCTTGTTCCGACTCTGTCATCTGTTCCCATCTGTTTTAGAATCTGTTGTTTGATTCTTTTTGAAGCTACGAATTCTAGAACATCCATTTTCATGTCGGAACGTCACACGTTTTGACTCTAGAACACGTACGGTTCGGGATGAATCGTCAGTCTCTGGATGTGGTGTTGAGTTCTAGAACATTTCAGTGACTTGTTCAGACTCTAGAGTCCAAACAAGAACATTGAAGCACGTTCATGACTGCTCTAGAATCCTTTCAAAAATGTGCAGGCCTCTTTTTTTTTTCTTGAATACAAAAACATTTGTTTGAAGGGGGAACAGGTTGCTTCCAGCTTCAGACTCTAGAGAGACTTGTTTTGACTTGTGGTTTGGACATGTGCGTTCTCAGTCTGGAGTCGGGGATTCTAGAATACATGGACTACATCATTTCACCACATTCTCTGCTGTTCTAGAATTTTTTTTTTAAATTTACCTAAAATACAGAACTACAAATTCTAGAAGGAGCTGAATTGAACACGGAGAACACACATGTTCATGGTGGAACCAACACGTTCTGACTCTAGAACACATCCTGTCTCTAAACTGAAAATCTGTTCAGAACGTCTGAACGTCCGATTTATTAACGACATCAGAAACGTGTTGGCGTTCAGGGGTCAAAATCGCTCTCTGAAATGAAAGATGTTTCCAGTTCAGTCAAGACAGATGATGACGAAGATGACGATGATGATGATGATGATGATGATGATGATGTTTACTTTGTTTCAGGTAGAAATGTTTGTTTGATCGGATCATCTGGTTGGCCCCGCCCCTCTCTTCTGTTTCTTTAATCTTCTGGTCACCATGGAAACATCCGGAAGGTCCCGTTCACAGAAATCAGCTGGTGTCTTTTGGTTTAGTCTTCGCTTATTAACGGTTACCGTGAACCTGGAGCTTCAGGCGCCATGAACATGTGATGTTTGGGGGGGGTGGGGGCAGGGCAAAGACCGTATGTGTGGGTGGATCTTCAGCCTCCATGATGTGGACATGAGTAGTCGTCTGTTCAGGAGCCGACACACCGTTCGTATTTTACAGAAATACATTGATCTGTAGTGAGTGTGTGTATGAGTGTGTGTGTGTATGAGAGTGTGTGTGTGTGTGTGTGTGTGTGTGCTGTGGATCAGCCCCTGTTCAGAGCAGTGTTGTTTTTGCATGCCGTATATAGCTCAGTGTAAATCGATGTGAGTTGCATGTCTGTGTAGTTTCAGTTGTTCGGCTGACTTCTGTCCGTTGTGGCTTTTGGGTGCCTTTCCTTTGATTTTCTGTTGTTTTGTTTTCGTTTTTTAACTTCCTGGTTTGGTTTGGTACCGTGTGTCCCAGAGGCTGCCGCTGCTGTTTTTGGGGGTTATTGAACAAACAAAAAAAGAAAAGTAGAAAAGTGAAAACAAAGCAGATCCTCCTGGAAACAGAGCTGGCAGCAGTTACGATCACGAGACGATGACCGACTGGGTGTGAATTCTGTTTTTGGGTGGACTGTCCCTTTAAAGAGTGCCAACTACAGATGCCAGTGTTGTACAGCAGTGAGAAGCTCCCACTATTTACTAAAATAAACCATTTCTCTGTTTTTTCACTCTCGACTCCGTCGCTTCTTTCTCACATCTCAACACAATGACAGCTGTCGACACAGTGTTCAGTATGAAAGTTCATGAAAACAAACAGGAGACAAGTTAAAGAAAAAACACGATAATCTGGTTTCAGATTATTTGTTCATCAGTGGACATAAAAATCAGTCAAATAGATATGTCCACTGTGTTTATATCAAAGGGTCAGACACTGACATACATTTATATTATTTACACACATACTATGTTACCATGTGTATTATACATATACATCACATATTATTTACATGTTTAATATTTTAATCTAACAGATTTAAGTCAAACATTCAGTGGGACAGTCGGAGAACATGCAGGTATGATGAGATGTGTCATCATCTGGAAACAACACAATAATAATGGTGAAGACATCGAGGTAAGAAACACTAGTGAGCAGCATTTACTCCTGACCTATTATACTGTGATGTCACAACTTTAATTTTAAAAATTTTATTTTCTGAATGTTTAGAGGTGGAAAAGTCATATTAAAAAACAAAGCATTTGCTAAGAAACAATCATTTAAAGAATTTATCAGAGACAGAAACAGAATATTATGTATGTGGAGATTTGCTGCTTTTCCTTTAAATAATATGAATCATTGTAATGTGTCAGTAATAATGTTGAGATGAAGGTGTCACGTCTGGCTCAGGCTCACTGTAACTCAGAGGTTATAAACTATGCTGTGTTATAAGTGAACTACCCAACAGTTTAAAGACCTGCAGATGAAACCATCAGCCGACTAATCCATTACTGAAGTTATTTCCCTGTAAAAACATTTCATAGTTCAACAATAATGTGTGAGTAATAATGATGAAAGCAACAAAGCAAACAATCATTTAATGAGGTAATAATCAGCAGATTGACCCCTACATGACAATTACACAGTAATAATTTACAGGACTTTTAATGTGACATGATATTTTTATAGTTCAGTATTTTACTGCTCCACTGAAGCTGAATGAAAAACAGACATTATTAGTTTTAGTTGTTGTAAAACTTTGATTTAGTAACTCTGAGATGTTTATGAGTTATGATAGAGATGATTTGTTTAATAAAATGAAGCCACATTAAAATATGATGATGATGATCTGGGTGCAGTTCCTCTCCACACCGCCACGTGTCGCTGTTGCTTCATCTTTACCGCATTAACTCCCACAATGCACCTCTGCAGAGAGAGGATAAAACTCTGCTTTACAGCTGCTACATCTGAACTCAAACACTCAGCTGACGTGATGTTGTTTGTTCTGTTAGTTTTTCAGACGGTAGAAGAAGAGAAAAATAAAAGTGACGTGTTAAAGTGCGACACCGTCAGTCAGAGAGCAGAGAGGAAGAACAAGCTCCCTCAGCGCCATGTTGGATCCATGATCTTTCTGGTTCATGCAAATGATGATTGGTGTGTTCACGGTGACTCTGTGACAGGTGCGGCCTCACCTTGTTACGCTCTGCGCCTCAGCCTCTCTGATCCTGGACCGGAAATCACAGCCTGATATATTATGAAGTATAAAGAAAACAGTGAAATCATAACGAAACTGTGACGTCATTTGTTCACCAACATTGTTAAAATATTCCTGAGTTTTCTCAGCAGTCAGCTGCAGCACTGTTATTGGTGAAGAAAGGTTAACTTTCCTCTTTATGTCACAACTTTATGTTTTTATTTCATCACAATAAAAAATAAAATGACACCTGCGTGAAGTTAAAAACAAACAAACAAACAAACAAACAAACAAAGACCCTGCCACTGAGAAAAGTTAAAAAAAAATTCTGTCACTTTTTCCTCAACTCTAAATTTGTAGATTTTTTAAATTTAAAATAAATAAAATAAAAAATCTTTTTTTTTTCTTTCTAACAATTACACAAAACAATAATGCAAAAAGTCATTAATTATTAATTAATTAATAAAGTAAAATAAAATAAATCATGATTCAAACCAGTTTTTAGATCTTGATTTAAATATTTTTTTCTTTACCATTAAAACAAGTGTTCAGACCTGTTAGTCTGCTCATTAGATACAAATCCACAATATAAAACATCTTCTGTTAAAAATATTTCATTATAACTTTTAGTATTTATTATTAAACTTCATTACGTATATGAATAATAAATATGACAAATTAATTCTGTAATTAGGAACAAAACTATAAATAAACGGAAATTATGTTGCAGCAGAATCTCGTTCACTTTTACTCAGAAAAAAATCCCCAAATACTAAAATAAAATAAATTCATGTCTTAAATGTATTTAGTTAATAAAATACTTTTTATACGTTTTTTTATTATTTGTTTTAAATTCATTAAAACATAAATAATGCGTTTCTTTTTAAAAAAAAAAAAAAGTATTCAGTTCATCGCGATACTTCCTCCCTCTGACGTCACGTATAAGAGATCTCGTGCATGCAAACAGACATGGTGGCTCCCTGACCGTCCATGTGGCTCTAACGACAGGAAAACTCTCTCACAACATCACATTGATTTATTAAATATCTTAAAAACAAACATTATCTGTCTGCTGAAGCTGCGAGCAGCTACGAGAGGAAGCAAAGATGCAACACGACGATGTGAGTGTTATAAATTAATACGAAGATGCTAAGTGTTCATGCTAACGTTAGCTCACCGGTAACTATTCAATAACTGATGAATCTGGGTTATTTTTATACATATATATATATATATATAAATTATCTTTGTTGTTTAGCAGCTACAGAAGCTACTGAACAGTATTTATCTTTACTGAACAGACACAGGTTGAAAAATCATGTTTTAAACATTTGACACACGAGCTCAGTGGACGTCAAATGTGACGCCAAACTCCGTTATTAAAACGTCTCTTTTTAAGGTTATCTGTTTTTTCATGAACAGACACAGTTGTCAGGACATGAGTCCACACGTGTATTGGTAGGATCATGTCCAAACTTAATTTCGGCAGCACATGTCTTATGTTTCTACACAGTTGGTGGACATTATGATCCTGACAAATAGTCTTATATACCTCAACACTGAGCGAGATGAACCCAGTTTGTTCATGTCAAATATGACACCAAACACCTTCCCTGTCTGTAAACAAACAACTTTTTAAACATGGGTCGATACACACTTTTAGAGTCACGTGGGAACTTAACATTACCCATTATCATTCTTTGTTTATGAACAATTTCTGGACATTGTCTGATGTGTTCTTGTCAGATTTCTCTGAGATTTAGTTTGTCAAGTCTTCACTGAGTGTCTCCGTGTGTGGACGCATTATTAAGTGTTTTATAGTGATTCTGCATTAAATATAGCAGAATATAACTTTCAAAGAAGACCAGAGTACCGCAGATTGTATATTTAATCACATAAAAGTATGAACATTATTTGAATCATTATTATTATTATTATTATTATATCAGTTGTGTTGCGAGTCAAAAGCTTCAGGATGAACCTCTCTGTAATGTGTTGAATCTGCTTCCTGCAGGTGATCTGGGACGTGATCGGGAACAAACAGTTCTGCTCCTTCAAAGTCAAGTAAGTCTGAAACATCATCTGCTTCTTAATCAATCATTCATTCATTCACCAAGTCACACAGTGAGATTATTATATTATGGTCAAGTTCTGCACAACAGTTACAGGAACGCTGTCAATGAACATCTTAAATCTCAGGTGTTAGTAACAGAAATACAGAGATAAAGTGTTAGAGGTTTAGAGACGATACGAGACAGAACAAGAGGTTTTTATCTGTTTATTTATTTATTTTATTGCATTTACACACACTGCTTTAT
The DNA here is from genome assembly GCA_029783705.1 of Chaetodon striatus. Taxonomy (NCBI): domain Eukaryota; kingdom Metazoa; phylum Chordata; class Actinopteri; order Chaetodontiformes; family Chaetodontidae; genus Chaetodon; species Chaetodon striatus. The sequence goes on along the minus strand of JAPZEB010000022.1, from coordinate 35,434,022 downwards.
TTAACTCAGTTGTTTGTTGCTCAAAATGAAACTTTCCTGGATCCCAGAATAAAAATATGAACAGATTGAAACATGATTTTAAAGGAATAACCTGTGATTTTCCTCATCATGCTCTGGTTGGCTTCAGACTGATGAATATGAAACTAAAACACATCAGTGTGTGTTTGTTACTGCTGACAGAAAATCAGCTGGAGGTTTGACAGTGAACATCTCGTGTTGTGTTTGTGTGCAGGACAAAGAGTCAGAACTTCTGTCGGAATGAGTACAACGTCACGGGGCTGTGTAACCGCTCGTCCTGCCCGCTGGCCAACAGTCAGTACGCCACGGTCAGAGAGGAGAAAGGTAAACACGTCACACACTGACAGCGACACTGTAGAGAGACAGGGAGGGACGATACAGCTGAATGTGACGCTTTACTGGAGACACTCGGTGGGACATGTGGACACACAAGGCCTCAGCTTTAGAAACACTGCAGAGTGTGTGTGATAAATTGTGTTGTGAAAACTGAGCGACACACTCAGAACCTGAGTGAGTTTGAAGAGGAGGAAGAAAAGATGGTGTTTGTTTTTGGAAACATTCAGAAAGTAAATAAATAAAAATATACAGAGATATTTTACTGAATGTTTGGCAGTAATTAAACCATGTAGGGGAGAGCGGGGTGAGTTGAGCCAGTTTTTACTCGAGTGAGGACATGACAGTGATCACTCTGACTAAGGTGTGTGCAGATATTTCAGGATGGTGTGCACCCCTGAGGATGATCTCTGGATCTAATCTGAACCATTTTTAAAATAGTCTCTGGGCTCAGCTCTCCCACGATGAGGTGAGCTGAGCCACATGGCTGTGAACTGCTCCACTGATTGTGTTGAATTAAAACAAAACAGTTTCACATCATACAAAGCAGAACAAGACAAAACAATTAAAACAATTTACTTCTTAAGGTTTTTATTTAAAGATAAAGTCCAACTTTAAAGACCAGTCTTCTCCAACAAAGCCAAAGTTTTCCCAACAAGTTCATACCATCGTTTGTCAGTGCTGTCAGAACATTCACACAAAGCACATTTCAGAAGAACAAAATGGACGTCAGTTCTCTGCACAGGACCAGAGTGCTGCACGTCAGCGCCCTCAGACTTCTTCACCGACCCAGTGGAACTGAGGAGTTTGTTTTCACCAGCGATCTTCATGGTGACGACGTCACCAGTGGACAGATTATTGTCACCATCATCATCCTCACTATCCTCACCTCAGGTCGTCTTCTGAGCCATTATAGTCATTCAACATTATTAAAATAACGTTATTTCAGTGTTAAGAATACAGCGTGGAATTACAGTAAAAAATACTTTGATCATAAGTCACTGGCTCAGCCCACCCCCGCCATTTTGAAAACACATCATAACAGAGCTAACGTCATGCTAACAGTGCAGCGTCATATTGTAGCTTCTTAAAGCACCAACGTGTGTGAGGTTGTTTCAGTATGTCTGTAACTGTTCACACAAGAAACGAATCCTTGAACGACAAAGAACAGTTTTCTAAGTGTCATGAGAAAGTGATGTCATGATGAACTGACTTTTAAAGAATTACAAACAGTTGGATCCAAATGTGAAACATGAGACGTGATGTTTCCTCCTGCAGGTCAGTGTTTCCTCTACATGAAGGTGATCGAGAGAGCAGCGTTTCCTGCCAAGATGTGGGAGAAGGTGAGCCTCACTTCTCTCAGTTAGTCCACAGACTCGCAGCAGCACAGTGGGTCGTTTGATTCCAGCCCGTGACCCACTGGGTGTGTTGACTCGTGAAGCATTGGACCATCTGAGGGGCAGTTATGTTTTGTAACTCTTTTTTTATTCAGTAATCAAAGAACACGAGGTCGTCATGTTACAGAGTCAAATCACAGCACATTCACAACTCAGCGTCACACTTTACTCCGTGGTGTTGATACACAAATTCATGTCTCCCAGTGTTGTGTACGTTTTTCTATCTCAAGCCTTAAAATGAGTCTTTAGTACAGGATGTTTGGGATTTTGGACGACATACTATACTATGACTTTTTTCATGATTTTCAACGACATGCTATACTATGACTTTTTTCCATCATTTCGGACGACATGCTACACTATGACTTTTTTTCATCATTTTGGACGACATGCTACACTATGACTTTTTTTCATCATTTCGGACGACATGCTATACTATGACTTTTTTTCA
>JAPZEB010000022.1:35250155-35267061 GCA_029783705.1 Chaetodon striatus | reverse complement strand
TTAATTATTTATATTATTTTTACACACACACACACACACACACACACACACACACACACACACACACACACACACTATCACTCCTCCTCCTCTGTTTCTTCATCATTTTACAGCACCTCGGTTGACCTCTTGTCTAGGGTGTTTTCTGTGGTCTGCGCTGATCCAGCGTCTGAACGCAGCCCACCTCCTCATCCACAGACTTTTGTGATGAAGGACAGCTTGAACAATGAAGCAAATGTTGGGGAACAGTTTGAAACAAGTTGGAGAGTGGAGTAATAGGAGAGGGTCAGAAAAGGAGAGTAACACCAAGTCTTGTAACACATATTCTTCTATTGCCAGATTATTTTGCAATGTAGTGGATGTGCTGTGTAATATTACATTTTTAAATTGCACCACACCCCCAAAATTAATCAGCAGCTGCACCTTAAATCACTGTAATTAAAAACACATGAATATGAGTGCAGTTCAGAGGCATCTTATTGTTAACTAGTTCTGTGATTTGAGATGTTTCCTCTGTCCAGCAAGGTGTGACAGTTGTGCTCTGTTTGTATTTCATACTGTCTGATAAAAACAAAAGCAACAAAAGAATTCCAGCAATCTATAGAGTTATCCTTTTGGCATTTGACTGAAGAGAACTTCAAATATTCAATTACATAACCATAATAGTGTACAGATGTATGCCAAATGCTGGAGCTCATAAATCGCCTCCTCCAGCTCTGTGTGTGTGCAACTGTGCTCAAACCCTGTTTAGGTTGTGATCTCTACCAACTGCTCTCAAAAGTGAGTACACCAAATAAACCAATCATACAGCAACTGGATAGAGTCAAAACAAAGTCATTCAAAATGTTCCCTCAACAGTTTTTCCAAAGAAAAACTGATCTGTAGGGTTTATTTGTTTTTAATGCATTTATTATTCATTGCACTTACATAGATGCAGTTTTGGGGGGAAATAAAACACATATATCACAGTGAAACCATTTACATTTTATTTATGATATTTAAAACATGTTTAACATCTTCATGATAATGATGAGTGATTAACATGCAGTTTATTGTCTATTTACATGTCTAAAAATTACACTTTAACTTTAGGTCATTTCAGTAACTGTGTCAATGTTTTAGTTAACTAAGTAGTTAGTCCCTGTTTATTTCCACTTTCAAGTTGGACTTATCTAAAATGATAACACATCCATAAAATGGCCCTCCTTTGAATATTTCATCATTTTGTCTCTTGCATTCCCATCCCACCCCGCCCTCTCCCCTCTTTGTTTCCTCATACAGGAATGCGGGTGTGCCGTCATGCTGCTACTTTCCTGCCAGAAACACCTTTTAGTGGAGAAACAGAAATTATGTCAGGAATTACAGTGGAAAGTTGGTGGGATAGAAAACACTTGCGTTATCTGTTTGGTTTGCATTTGCATCAGAGGTTAAAGGTTACTGAAGTAAACTACAGTTAACACCTCCCTTATTGCATAGTTGTGGGTTTGTGAGTGTGTGTGTGTGTGTGTGTGTGTAAGGGGTGACTGGTCTGACCTGTCGTGCTGTCATCATAGTGGTCAAACTGTGTGTTGTGAATTATTGGACACGGCCTGTCGTCCTTGAGCTCTGGTACGCTGCCTGGTAAATCCTCCAGCACCTGTGCATTGACAGTGACCTGTCCAGGCCGCGAGGACACCACAAGGTCCTCAGGGCAGTCAGGCCTGTTAGTTGTCTCCCAGGCACCTGAGGTAAAATAAACATACAGATGGTACACAGAAGGTAAGGTAGAAATTCAAAACATGCAGACAGACATAGAAATGAAGTACAGGGCGCAGTCTTTACTCCTGGATTCCAAGTAAGAAGATAAACTGTCAATGCAAGGAGTATATTAAGATAAAAGTATGGTTGGATGTAGACGAAGATGACCAGTTGAAATGAAATGCTAAAAAACAGGAGGAGAACAGATAAAACGAAAATATCTGGACAAGAGGTGATGCTTACAGTGATATAATGCAGGCATGAGGCCATTTTTTATATATTGTAAAAGAACCTACAGATCTCTGCACACAAAAAAAATTGGGCATCCATTGCTGCAACAGCGATAGTGACACCAGCTGTTTTGCTACTGACATGACAGTAAATATAAGTGTGCATATGCTGGTTAGCATGTGTGCTGTCAAGACTAGTGGGACCGCCTGGCTTTCATGTCCAGATCTTGAAGCAGACCCTGCCAGGAACAGTGTGTTATGTTTGTTCTGATACGCTGACTGCTCCGCTGCTTCACAACGGAGGCAGCCAAGCAGCTGAAATATTTAAACCTCGTCTACCTTCACCCGTCTGCCTGCAACACATTTATCAGTCAGAACAGCTTCTACTACAACATATAATCTGATATCTGATACAGACATGAAAACAAGGATGTCAGTACCACAATGTAAGCACTGCAACTGTACAGGTGTTCAGTTGTTTTACACTCACGTTGCTTGCCTGCAGGGGCCACAGAGTGATGTCTCCCTACTTTTTTTCCCAGGAAGGTCAGTGAATAAGATCCACTCTCACCTCCAGAAGAGTTCACGTACATTGTGTATATAACTGTGAGTTGGTGCTACTGCTCTTATGTTTAGCGTTTGTAGGTGAGATTATGCACCTGGATCAGTCCAAAATCTGCAGAGAAAAGAGGGTTAAAATGATTTTAAAGCCACAAAGATCCTGGAAAGATGAAAAATTTGAATTTATATGCCCTTGAAAAATCCCAAAATATTTTAATCTACATTATGAACTCTTGTTCAACCCTTAAACTAGTTGCAGATGTCAAAAAGCTCACACAGCAGATTCATTCAGGGAGTGTAATCCTTTTGTCAGTCTCTCCAAACGACTGTAAGCTACAAGCTTCTATACAGGAAAAACTAAAAATCCCACAGTTTGAGTTTGTGTCTATTTTCTTTCCAATTTCATGGTGCTGTATCAGAACAAATCCTCCTTCTCACATGGCAGAGTTGGCATAATTCCAGTTCTTTTATTAAATAAAGCAATTCGAAAACTGAAATTTATGAATTGCAAAATGAGCTACCCTGCCATCAATCTGATCCTAATCAGAAGTATACATTTAAATTAATCAGAAAACAAATGAACTTTTGAGAGGGCAAACATGACAAAACTAAACAAAGAATAATAAAAGAAGTACCTGGTGTGAGACAGATCAGATCCCTTCAGTGTGATCAGTGCAGTTTGAGTGCTGCTATGCTGATCAGGTGCGTAAGGACGTGTCGATCCTGATCTCTAAGGGGAACCGAACTCTCAACAGTCTTTAAATATTAAACCTGCAGAGATGGAGTTTCACTGGCTTAAACCCTACAGAGCCTGCAGGTAAAAAGATGCCTCAAACAGTCCTCAGGTTTCTTGTGTGTAAGATACAGATTGTAACTGGATGCTGTGTCACACTCACACACACACACCCACACACACACACACACACACACACACAGTTCAAACACACATTCAGTCCATTTAGTCTCTCTTGTATTTGTTTGCTTGCCTGGAGATCCCACACTTTCCTCAATAGGGTTAAGCGAATAAGGCTGAAATAGTTCACCTGCATCCCAGTGAACTGCACCGAGGAGCATCAGGTTTTTTTGTTGTTTGTTGTAAAGAACTGAACAGAAACAAGTAAGTAAGAAAACTAAATTTATAAAGTCACCTTTAAAACCAGCCACACAAGATAAAAGGCAAACACCCATTACAGGACCAACTGCTTACCAAGTCTCTCTTGTTTATAAAAATTATATATTTGCTACCAGTGATAAAATGTAAATAATTAAATTTATTTCAATACTGTACTTTACTTTTACTTGAATTGACTTTTTTCTTCTCATATTTTTTTGTACTTATACTCCCTTACAGTTCAGATGGAAATAATACTACCTTTTACCCCTCTTAATGTAATTGAGATTAAGATTTTACATTAAAAAACTTACAGCATGATACGCTTTTAAAATACAATTGACTCCGTACAAAAAACAGTGTCTTGGGTCAGAATCAGAATCAGAAATACTTTATTGATCCCCAAGGGGAAATTGTTTTCGTTACAGGTGCTCCTTACAAGTGTAGGGTCCCGTTGTCATATTTGAGATCTCTTGTTAGCACTTCCATCCCAGAAAGAGTAGCTGATGCATCTGTATCAATTGATGATCATAATGAATACAAAAAAAAATACAAAGTACCTACTATAAGAGTGATTTCCAATCTAAACTTCTCAGATGGTTTTATTTATATAGTGTGAGTGTTTAAGGTAAAAAGAGGTAAACTTATCCAACATATCAGAAAAAAACTAAAGTAAGTCCAACTTACTTCTTTGATCTCCAGTTAATCATCTTAGGACTCCTCTGATTTATCTGGTGACCCTTGGTTTGGGAACCACTGGACTAAACTAGCTAACATTTAAAAGTAGCTCCACCTGGAGCAGCTACAACCTTAAATGATGCATCAGTATTGTCAGATGGAATCATATATCAGTCACGGGACAATTAACTTCAGAACAAGCACATTTACTTTTAATATTTCAAGTAAATTTAGCTATAGCTTTACATAAGTGGTGTTTTGAATGCAGGACTTTTACTTGTAGTGGAGTATTCGTCGTTGTATCAGTACTTAAGCAAAGGATCTTCTTCCACCGCTGTTTTCCACAGTGCTCCATCTGTATACCTCCGAAGGAAGTCATTATGGAATAAAATCAATTTTATGGCCACTCTGCTGCTGATTGAAGGTATTGTACTATCTTGTCCTGTTGGTCTTGGACAAGCCCCTCTATGAAGATTTCCTGTCTTTTTTAGACCATGACACTCATTTGAAACATTTGGACCACAGCTTGAGCATCTGTTTAACACACCTTACTTAGAGACAAATCCACCCATGATGCCACTTTAATGAAAATACAGCTTTACCCCATCCTTCTGTCTTCACAATCCAAACCCTGCTCTGACCTTTTTTTTCCACTGTGGGGGAATCAAGTGTCACAACAGAATGTCTTTCAATACAAAGTTTACAAAGTTTCTATAGACGTCATCAAGGGCCTGTGAAGTCTTGATTGTCGACTCTCCCCAGCAGCGTCATGATAAAGTTTGACTGGGCTCCAGTGATGAAATCATCAGTCGTATGTGTCATTATCCTGGCTGGTAATCTCAGCAGCGTGAAAGCGTTGCCTTCTGTTGAGGCATGCAGGTAGCAGGTAGTGTCAAGCCTGGACTATGCTGCCATGACAACATACCACACCCTAAAGAAACCTATTACATCATTGCTCCAAAGGCAGACTCTTTTTGAGGAATGTCAAGGTGGTCTTTGCTCACTCAGTTAAACAAGTACTGTCATGTTCAGGTGGGCAGAGAGAGACAGAGATGAGGGCTTTTATAGATCAATACACAGTGGAGATAAGGCTCATTTGATGAGGTTTTGTTTAAAGTAACCCCCTGATTACACTGATAACAGCAGGAGCGTTAAAACAGAGATTACCTCTTCATTTTATCTTCTCATAAATGAATCAGCAATAATATCAATTCTCCATATGCGAGGGACACTCTGGATTCCAGCCGTAAAGACATTACCTTTGGAGCTGTGGGATTAGATGCATAACCTGCATATGTGGATGCAATTACTACAGGCCCACTGGGCGCAGGTCAGGGGGCCCAAAGCGTCAGGGGCCCCCCCTGGCCTTCACCCATAAAATGTCACTTAGATTTACATGAGACTCAAAATGACCACAAAGCGACATAAAATTACCTCAAAGAAATATAAAAGAACTATAAAGAGATGCAAAACGACAAAAAGAGGCAAATCCACCACCACAAAGTCTGTGTGTCTTGGTCCTGTGTAGGAGGTGTGTTGGGGTCTTTCGCATGTCTGTGCCCAGGGGCCCATGTCTATATGAGTTTCCACAGACAGCCCTGAACACTGCACAAATAAACTGTTGCTTTATAAAGAGTTTTGCTTACGTAGACTGAGCTTCTACCAAACACATCAAAAGAAGCAAATGGACTGCAGATTCTGTATGAACATGGATCGATAGGTCTGCAAATGTCATTCAAACTAACATGCACGGACCAGGAGGAGACTCAAAAAGACCACAAAAATATGAAAGGAAACTGCAAAGAGACACAAAATTACAAGGCAAAATGATCAAAATAACCATAAACAGACACAAAATGACCAAAAAATGACACAAAATTACACTGAAGAGACCCAAACAGCTGCAGGGGTTAAGTTTGTGTGTCTCTCCTATGTAGGATGTGGTGGTGCCCTTTGCATATACCTGTGCCCGGTAGCCCTTTGTCTCATAATCTCCCCAAGGCACTAAAAACGTTTAGTTAGCAAAATTAGAAATTTCACTTACAGACAGTTCACATTCATTACAATCTAAACTTTTAAAGGTAAAATTAAAATTTCGAAAAATATAAGAAGCAACATATTGGCGGTTCATGTGTCATATCTGAAGCTTGGAAATGTAAAAATAATAGAAAAGATTATAATAAACATTAAAATTAAATATTATAATAAGAGAAATTCCAGTGTAGACATGTAATAAAAATACTACATTGAAACCCCATTATAAAAGTATAAAAGTAAAGCGAGCATTATACTACTCCCTAAGTCTCAGATGTATTCCAGGTATGAGTGATTTTCCACGAAATCCCCGTTTTAATGAAAGATTACGAGCAGAAACCTGATCATATGTTTTCAAGTGAGCAGCGTGACAGTTTAAAATCTGCTGGAGAAGCTGTTGTGGGTGTTTTACGCACGGCGCTGCGCTCTGCTGGGGCAGACAGCGGTTCAATCCAATGGCAGCTGTGGAGGGGGAGAATGGGCTGGACCCGTTACTAGGTGGGGTTTATCATGCGTATAAATATACGCTCTCTGCCGTTACAACGCCCCTGGTTGGACCTCAGTGAGACAAACTTCTTCACTCTAAAACCACACGGTAAGATTTGTTCTTTCATTTAAAATCTGTAATCTGTTCTCCAGATGTTTGTTTAAAAGTTGGCTGAAGTAAAGTACAAGGTGCGATGGCTTTATATCGCCTCTCTCTTGCAAAGGTACTGATGCAACCTTTCAGGGTGTGGTTGGGAATTTGCAGCGACAGTTTTTGGATTTGACACGAGATTTGTTGTTTAAAGTGCTAGAAAGACTCGTCACTCAGTGTCAATATTAAAGCGCACTGAGTGAGACCGGATCTATTCTAGCCTACAATATACTGTAAGTTCCTATCAGAGTGGATCGTGGGTGTGGCCATCTCCACATGCTTGTCATAATGGAAAACCACATAACATAAACCTACAATAAATATGCAGAGGCTTGTTCTCTCCAGGAGTGGATGAAGGAAATGCAAACATATGCTCTGTCTTTTTTTTCTGTGAACAAGTTCAATAGATAAGAACTAGTAGAATCAACAAAAGAGTGATGATTACTTCTTTGAATACTTTCTGATAAACTCAGTTGACTTGATCACATTTTCTCCTCTCTCTTTATAGACAGACTCCATCATGGCTTTGATGCAATCCCTCATGAGGCAGACGGTCTATTTGGGCATGCCCGATGACTCAGTACGTAACTCTGTGGTTCTGTTCCAGTTGCTCAGGCCAACAACCCTGTTTTTTCCTTTTTTTCTCTTCCTGAGCAATGTCAGGGTGGAAAATTTTTATCAGGCAGAGTGGAGAGCGAAGGAAAAGAGAGAAGTGTAGAACAAGGAATGAATGAGTGGGACTTTTAGGTGGAAGGAGGGAAGGAAGAAGGAGTGGAGCACAGCAGACAGATAAGACGAGGACTGTTATTAACGGGAGCCTGGACTATAAAGATTATATGCAATGAGAAAAATGACCATAAGTCTTGTGAGAGTGTGACTCATAGTAGCAGGAATCTGAGCCCCTCCCTTTATAAACTCTGCAAATAGAACAAAATCCTACTTCTGCTTTCCCTGGTTTCTTAATAAGGGAAAGTTGCACAAGGTTATCCTGCATGATTTCAGTGTTTCAAGCTGTCCTGTTAGTGTTCACTTCAGTCCAAAAGGGGTGTGTACAGGCATTTTAAAGAGCAATGACTTTGTCTTAGGAGGTGTGGTGGTGAGGGAGCAGAGACTTCCAAGGAAATGCCCACAGGGGCCTGTAATCTGTCACAATTATCTTCTTCCATGCCTTTTATATGTCTTAAAATGGAGGATAGATACTGGCAATGTGTTAGGGGAGAAACAGCTGTGACTTTTTAAAGAGCACTTTTGCACCTTTGGAATTTGAAAAATGCGCGTTTGCAGCTCACCTCAAGCACACTTCTTGGTAGAAGTCAAGTATTTACCAAACACACAGTAACCTGTGTTGTGCCTCTTAGGTCTTGGCCAAGGAGGGAACAGTGACTGCAGCACCCAATTTCAGCGCCCAAGGAGATGCAGCAGTCTTGGATAAGGCCATCAAGGTGAAAGGTAAACTTAAAATGCACAAAGGGAAGCTTTGGAGCATGTGTGGACACGTCGTGGCTTTGCAAATGTGTTTGTATGAAGTGTGACAAAGTGGCCTTTCCTACACCCTCTGCTGGCCATTACACACCATTACGACTAACTGTAATTTTCAGCAGTGAAAAGTGTTGTTTGTTTTTTTTAAATTTAAGTATGAATTTAAGTCTCCACTGAATTATTTATTTGATCGTCTCATACAGATTCAGAAGTAAAAATGGTGATCTTACTAACAATATAATGTTCACAAATTCAGATCCAAAAATTAAAGACTCAGAATTAAAAAAAAACAACAAAAAAAACAACAGGTTTTTCAATATTGACTGGTCAAATTCAGACCCAAAATTGAAATTGAAGAAAAAATTCAAATAGCACCACCCAAGCTGCTAAATGCTACGAATTCAGTGGTGATTAAACTTCAATGTTAAGTCTTGAGTGGCTTTTCAAATTAAAATACTTATGTCTCTTATTTCCCGCGACCCTGAACAGAATAAGTGGTTACAGATCACGAAAAATGAATAAATGACTGACTGAATAAATGACTGAATGAATGAATGTTTCTTATTTACTTCCATAAATATGTTCTCTGTGCAGGTGTGGATGAGAATACCATCATTGAAATTCTCGTGAAAAGGAGCAATGAGCAGAGACAGCAGATCAAAGAGGCTTATCAGCAGGCCAGCGGCAAGGTAATTAAGAGGAAAAAAACAAACTAGAAAAGTAGGTTTTGTTCCAAAGCACACACACAGTTACACTCTTGATCACATGCTCTCAAACTACTATATTTACTTATCGGCCGTCCCCTTCATAGCCTCTAGAATCAGCACTGAAGAACGCTCTGAAGGGAGACCTGGAGGATGTGGTGTTGGCTCTGCTGAAAACACCGGCCCAGTACGATGCCCAACAGCTGAAACTGGCAATGAAGGTATACACACGCAAATATAAACAGTCCCACTCAAAAAGAACATTGAGATAAATGAATAGACGACGCTAATGCTAAGAAACCAAGCTAATTTGAGGTGATTGTTGTGACCTCATCATCTTCTGTTATTTTTGGTGCTTATTGAGGTCCACCCACTTCCACATATTCATTTATTGTTTTTTCAACAAGAGGGTTAAATGTGTTTGGTTGAAGTGGGCCAGTAAAGAATAAAGGGGCCTTTCTCTGTATCAATCTATCTACGCTTTCATCCCTTTTGTCAGGGTCTGGGCACAGACGAGGAGGTCCTTATAGAGATTTTGGCTTCCAGAACCAACAGAGAGATCCTGGATATCAAGAAAGTCTACAAGGAGGGTGTGTGCTGACAAATTTTAAGCAACAATCTTTAGCCTTACCAAGCTAGTATATAGAAGCGATAAAACATGTGGCAGTAGAAAAGTAAAATCTTTGAAATATAGGAGGTTTCAACATTTAAAAAAAAAAAAAAACCTAAAAAGTTTGAATACAATAATATATATAACAATGTTAATGTTGTTATTTCATCACCAAGAATACAAGAAGGACCTGGAGGATGACATCAGGAGCGACACCAGTGGGGATTTCAAGGCTGCCCTGATTGCACTCTGCAAGGTACGTGTGTGTCCTCAATTGCTTTCTGTCTCATGGTGGGCTGGACTTGTTACAGGATTTTGAAGACATGTATAGTACAGACACCTATTCATTCACAGCACCAGGATGCATTAAGCTCTTAGGTGACATAACACTCCCTGCTGTCGCTGCTACGGTGACAGTGGCCTTTAAAAACACAAACAAACCCACTCCCTCAATACACACGCACATGCTAACACAACACAAGTTAACAACTGGGCCTTTTGTGGCTTTATATTTGGGTGTCTAGCAAGAGCAAATAAACAGTACAGACTCAATATGCTGAACATTCGTCACATTGTCAAGTCAAAAGCTGCATTTTGGTAAAATGACATGAAATGAAAACTTTGATGAAAATAAGTTGACTTGATTTACCTCATATTTCTGTTGCCTTTAGCACTTTTTTTTAGTTTTCATGCACAAAAGAATGTAGAAAATTTCACTGAAATATTAAAACTAAAATAAATGCCCATAATTCTAACACCTAGCACATACTGTATTTTGTGGTGCAAAGATGCTGCCTATGACATTTTGTTTCACACTACACAGTTCCATAATAAATCAGGCTTGCACAGCCATTCATTTGCGGTAAATCCTCATAAATATTTTGGTTTGAAGAGTAAGCTACAGTGTCACACAGCAAACTGAAGTACATGAAGTGTGATGTGCATGTCACTCCAACCCTTTCCCTCCTGTCTTTGTAGGTAGTCAATAAATGATGATTAATTGATATTAAAAAAAATATAGTTATGTAAATAACAGTGATTTTATTTATACACCATCTTTAAAACGGAGTTTAAAAAGTGCTCTGACAAACAAAGCAAAAGCAAAAACAGGAGGAGGTGATATAGGAACAGAGAGCCAAACAGTCCTAACAAAAGAGAAGTGAGAAAAAACTCAGGTAAAGTTAGGATAAAGTAAAAACAAGAAGACAAAAATGTAAGACACAAAATGTCAATATAAATACATACAGATAAAACAAATAACAGCAGTCAAAGAGCCAACTAGCAAACTAGCTCATATTTAACATATTTAACATAACATTTAATGTTTTGGTTGTGTTGCTCTGCTTGTCTTCATCACAGGCCGGCAGGACTGAGGGAGTTTGTGACCAGCTGATTGACAGCGATGCCAGGACTCTATACGAGGCCGGAGAGGGGAGGAAGGGCAAAGACTGCGCTCCTTTCATTGAGATCCTCACCAGCAGGAGTGCCCCTCATCTCCGTCAAGGTTAGTGGGTTACCCCTCCTATTCAGTGATCAGTTTTTTACATTTTGTTCCTGCCCTATCTAACACTCCTCCACTACTTCCTCTCCCGCAGTATTTGACAGGTACACAAAGTACAGCAAAGTGGACGTGGCCAAAGCTATCGACCTGGAGATGAAGGGAGATATCGAAAATTGTCTCACAGCGATAGGTAAACGCACAAACTTCGACTCTGACTTTATTATCCGATCATTTATGCACAAACAGACTTAATATGAACTTTACCCATTTTTTTAATTCACCACAGTGAAGTGTGCTGGCAGCAGGCCTGCGTTCTTTGCTGAGAAGCTCTACTTGGCCATGAAGGTACAATATGAATAGGCTACTACTTACAAAATGAAAAGTGAATAAAAATACAGTTCCTGCTGCCCTTTGCCTTCCCTGACCATCTCTTTTCTGCCCATCAGGGCAAAGGTACCCGCAAGAATACCCTGACTCGTGTCATGGTGAGCCGCTCCGAAATCGACATGAAGCGGGTCAAGGAGGAGTACAAGAAGAACTACGGCACAACACTCTACCAGGATATTCTGGTGAGCAAACGTCAGACCAGTTATAGACACCCGAAATGGTTTTTGGTATACATATGAGTATTCATAAAACAAGGTCATGGGAAACAATGTAAAGTTTGTATTAAAATTTGATTAACACATTGCCTTTTCTTTCACCAGGATGACACCAAAGGAGACTATGAGAAGATTTTGCTTGCTCTCTGTGGGGGTGAAAACTAATAGCCAATCAACAGGATCAAGGCTCAAACAACTGAAGATCCAGCAGCGAGCCCAGCTGTGGAAAATCCCCTATAATCACTTGACACATATTGTGCCTTATGCTCTTGTGGAGAACTGACAAAATTGTCATTCTTTGTGACTGTCATGTCATCTAGAAGATATTAACAGCAATGCGCAAAGATTAACATGGAATCAGCACTGCTTCAGCAGATATTCCCTCACCAAGTTATTCGTTTTCATTCCAACGTTGTCATCTCAGCATAGATGTCACAGCAGTGTGCCTGACCTGTGCTTTGGGGCAGACTTAGCTTAACACTCATTAGATTCTCATATCTAGTGCTTAAAGTTGAAGCTGAAGTCCATGATCACGTAGTAGCTGCCAACAGATGTATACAGATCCCCATGTGCCAATCATATTTAGTGGCAGCCGTAGGCCTACCCTTGAAGGAGCTTGGACAACTTGCAAATAAAAGCTTTTTAGTATGAAGGTCTGTTTGAGTGGTTCTTTGCACACGCAGCACATATCAGACAGACATGAACCAACAGCTGTTAGATAAGTTGCTAAATATTTATGCACTCACAACAGTGGGCTCGTAAAGCTACATACCATCATAGCTATACAATAAACAGATTTCTTTTAACACACTACCTTGAAGGGGAACACCACCTAAATTATGAATTCCAATATGTTATTTCCATGGCCTAGAAACATTCAATCAATATTTGTGAACACAAGCTACTCTCTCAAAGCCAGAGACTAGAGAAGTCTCAAACTTGTGATGTTATCAAGATAAGATAACACACACACACACGACTGATGACATTTTACATGAGCAAACCTGCTGTCCTGATCACATTTTTGACACAACACACACAAATACACAAATTTCACACACTGTGTCCATCAGAGTGTCCTCTCTCTCTTATGTAAAAGCAATGCAAGTTATGAATTTGAGTGGAAAGCTCAAACATGGAAGGTGAGCCTCAGCTCAGTCTCTATGAAGTTACTTGTCTATAATCCATGGGTATTATTCAACTTTTTAATGATATTCATATTAATTGGACCCATCTCCACTCTTTCAACTATTCCTATTACTTTACCTCATTGTTACACTTTTAAGTCAGCATTGCAGTGTAGCGTCAGCTTTCCAAGAACCTTGAAATATTCCACAGTATTGGTATCATTCAACTTTTCAATAAAATTCATACTAATTAAGCCCATTCCCACCTTTTCATCCCACCTTCTTCTTACACGTTCAAGCCAGCATTGCAGTGTAGCATCAGCCTTTCAAAAGCCTTAAGACATTCCACAGTATTGGTATCATTCAACTATTCAATGATATTCCTACATATTTACACCAGCATTGTAATGTAGCGTCAGGTATTAAAAACAACCTTAAAATATTCCACATCATTTATACATTCATGGTGTTACTCAGTGTTTAAAGCCAGCATTGCAGTGTGGTGTCAGCTATTCAGCATGCAGTATTCACACCAGCAATTTATTAAGACGCTGCATTCTCTAGTCCGATTTTACTTTTACACCCTATGTACCCTTTTTTACATCAGAGAAAAAAAAGTTTTTGCACCATAGCTTTTGGATTTGGGAGAGAGTTGGTCATGTTTACTAGTATTTTTGGACTGTCTCAGACAAGAGGAATAAGGTATGAATTTTGAAAAGGCGTAGTTCCCCTTTAAAGCGCAGGCAACCGCATCTTTTCGCTCAGAATCCACTGCAAATCCATAATCTAGATAATGTACCACAATTAACACAGCAGTCTCAGTGTGGAAAAACTGGGAATGAATGAATGAATGGATGATGGATCACACAGAGTGGCTGTTTGCTATTGTATATTTTAATGTCATTAGGGGACCCAGGGTTGCCAGGTGGATAGGCTCATAATATGTTTTACTGGTTTGTAATAGTCCACAAATTATTGCGAAATATGTTTGTGTTAATATATAGAAAGCAGGCACACACTTTTATGTTACAGACGTCAAATGAACACGACCTCTTGTTGGTTGGTTTTTCATCCGCAGAAGGGGGATTGATGTCACAGAACCTGGCAACCTCATAGCTCATACAGACCACAACTATAAACAAGCGGAGCACCTTCTCCGGTTAGCTAACGCTAGGCTAACCAACTTTCTCTCTCAGTATGTGTTACGATTTATCTCATAACAGATACGGAACTACTTTTCTGGTTGCAACACAACCCCTAATGATACTGACATGCTGTACAAATGTGTTTTTAAAGCTGTTCGTTTACTAAGGTTGGCATGACAGCAGGCTAGCTAGCTAACGGTAGCTAGTCAGTCAGTTTGGCAACAAACTTAACTGTCAGCAAAATGTCAGCGCTGCAAAGTCACGTTTGTGTTCTGATATAAATGAAATGATGAAAACACAGGTGGTCACCGTGATATTGAACATGTTTATACACATAAGTCATTTGACTTTGAGGAGCTAACGTTAGCTGGTTAACGTTACTGATAACTGAGCTGGGCAGTAAAGCAGCAGTGCAGACACATCCTTTTAAGGCTGCTAACGGTATCTGTGACAGTCTGTAGACACCCTATATATTCTACGACATGGTTGTAAATTCATCATCAATAACCCTGAACATCATACTGTCTTTTCATTTCAGGTAAATCAGTTCATCTGGGTCAGCCAGTCCATTTGAGGTTCTCCCCCTTAATCAAAATAATGACAATGACCTGACCAATGGATCACTGCAGCGTCTGCTCAATTACAGGGTCACTTGTGAAGGTAGATCATGAATGACAAACTAGTCTTCCTGGGCCTGCTGTACTTTGTCCAGGGCATCCCTTACGGTCTCCAGTCTTCCCTCCTTCCTGTCTACCTGCGTGGAGCTGGTCACTCCCTAACCCGCATCGGCTTCACTAAGATCCTCTACTTCCCATGGGTCCTCAAGGTGCTCTGGGCCCCTTTGGTGGACCGGCTTGGCACCAAGCGTCGTTGGCTGGTGGGCACGGTGTCTGGGCTGGCTCTGACATGCCTCTCCAGTGCTGCCCTGGCTCCAGAAGCACATATCTGGGGTGTAGCAGGAACCCTGTTGGCCATGAACACCCTGGCCTCTGTCCAGGATATTGCTGTAGACGGGGCTGCGGTGGGGTTGTTGAAAGGTCGTGGGGAGCTAGGGTTGGGCAACACAGCCCAAGTCGTGGGCTATAAAGCTGGATCGGTGTTTGCCGGAGGTGGGCTGCTTGCTGTGATTGACGTGGCTGGATGGAGCTGGATGTTTATGCTGCTGACGTTTGTGTATGCAGGCGTGGCTCTGTTTGTGTGGGGGGCCCCTGTTCTGGACGATGAGACTTTGAGGGGCCAACAGGCAGATGGCAGCAGGAGGGGAGGGCAGGGAGCAGAAGCCATGAGGCCATGGAGAGTGTGGAGGAAGATGCTGGCAGTGCCCGGTACCCCCTGGACTGTCCTGTACGTGCTGACATACAAACTAGGTAAGTCTGATTAATACGCAAGCACTTGTTCTTAATTAAAATGAATAGACTCATAAATTACTCCAATACTGGAGATCAAAATCTTGTTAACTGACACTTCTATATATTTGCTACTTAGGCCTAATACTAAAGGTCCAGTGTGAATGATTTAGTGGTGTCTAGCAGTGATGTTTCAGCTTGCAGACCTCTCGTGTGTGCTAAGCATGCAGGAAAACTATGGTGAAGTATGCAAATATGCAAAAACGCAAATGGCCCTATCTAGAGCCAGTGTATGGTTTGTCCATTCTGGGCTACTGTAGAAACAGCATGGTGGACTTAGTGGAAGAGGACCTGCTCTGTTTAAAGGGCTTAGTATAAGGTAATAAAAACACAACAGTTCTTATTTTCAGGTGATTATAAACTACTGATCAGAGTCAGAATCAGAATCAGCTTTATTGGCCAAGTACGTGTGTACATACAAGGAATTTGGCTCCGGTAGGCTTTGCTCTCAATGTACGAGTATTTACATGAGTGCTAAAAATTAAATAACCAGTGTAAAAGCAAAATATACAAGAAATTGTGCAAATATACATAAATCTAAAAATATGAGCAAATACAATATCCATTGTGCGAGTGTTGTTTGTTCATCAGTCGACAGCCTGGAGAAGAAACTGTGTCTGTTCTTTTAATTTCTAAAGGAGCCTTCAAGGAGCCCAGGGTCTCTGTACAGAGGGTGAAATCACATCTGATCAGGGCCAACGACAAAAGAAATAAAGGTTGTATCAAACTGTTGTAAAATAAATAGCTGAACTTAAAGAGCAAAATCATTTGATATGCGCTGATCGATCAGTCAAAGGCCTGCAGGTGGAAACTGTTTGTGTGTGACGTGAAGCTCCTGTTCAACAGTCTGAATCAAATAAAGAAAAAGAAGTGCGATGAATGTTCTGCACGTTGCTGTCACAGCCTGCATTCTGCTCTTCTTCTCTTCCTCACCTGCTCCTGGTAGCTAGCCACGCCCCCCTCATCAAGACAGCTCCTCTCACCTGCCTCCACACCTGCAGCTCATCAGCCAATCAGCCTGGTATATCAGCCTCTCCAGCACACACACTCTTGGCCAGGTTGTTCTTCTACCTCATGCAAGACATCCAGCACTCACCTTCGGCTCGATCCCCCAGTACCGACCCTGCCTGCCTCTGACCTGTCGACGTCACCTGTGTCCCAGTAAACTCACCAGCCTTCTGTCCCCGACCTCGAGTTCTGCCGCAGCGTCTCTGGTGTCTGTGGCTGTGTGGTGTTTTGCTGCCACAACATTTCTAAGTGAGTTTTCCCACCCGTGTGTGTGTGTGTGTGTGTGTGTGTGTGTGTGTGTGTGTGTGTGTATGCATGTAATTTAATGCGACAATC
>JAPZEB010000022.1:35178366-35200232 GCA_029783705.1 Chaetodon striatus | reverse complement strand
AAATAAGGCCTTATTTGGTATTAAAATGTCTTAAATCAATCTTTCCAAATTCTTAAATGAGCTAAGACATGGTAAGTAGGATATCATAGAAAAAAATTCTGATGTTGCATTTAAGATCTCAAAATAACTGGTAAAATCTGTTTTTAAAAATAATTAACTGAATGCCTCTCGCCTTAACGTCACACATATCAGGATCAATAAACAAGTTGGGTTTTTTTCAAAGCACACCAAATGGACACTTTCATGACAATGCAATATGTTCAATGTTTTCCATGTGTTCCACTCTGGAAAGTATATTTTATTTTTAGCATTGAGTAGGTCATCTAACTTTAACCAAAAAAGTCATGTTTTATGTTACGATAAGGATTTTGAGCAAAATTATCCCTCACACTAAGTAACTTTTATTTAATGAATTGTAGAATCAATTATGGTTATTGTACACTTGATCTTAAATTTTAATTGACGTGGCTTTAATAGTCTTAAAAAGTCTTAAATCTAACTCGCCTTAAGCTATAGGAACCCTGTTAAAACGATCGATGTCCAGTACAAATGTTCCAAGGCTGATGACTAACCTCCAGTATTTAAATTTGATCATATAATAAATGCAAAGATTGTGTAATGGAGTAATTAACTGTTTTGTTTTGGTCATAACTTGTATTTTGTCTCTTACAGATCAAACTGTATTAAATCTTGCACTTACTTGTTTATGCTGTCATAAACATAATAAGCCTAATAAGGCTTCTACTGTTCTTTAAATTATTCCAGATAAATGCAACAGGTGAAATTGTCAAATTATCTTATATATTCTAAAGCCAGACTATAATCATCATCATAAAAATCAACATACCTTTTTTTATCTCTGCAGGAAACCTGTTGAGGTGAGCAGTGGCTGTCTTGAAATGACCAGAAGGAAACTCAAGTCAGATTTAATGGCTCTTAGTGCCTCCTGTGAGTGGCCATCTAAAATAGCCTCCTCTGTCTTGACAGCTATTTTACTATATGTCACCGCACTTCTACATGAGCTCCCCCAACACCAGCTTTACCACTATACTTCCATTAATCTACACCAAGAGCAGGAGGTGACAGGTAGTGATTAACATGTATGAATACATAATCATGATTTTCTCTGTTATTATACAGAATAAAAATAAAACCAGAATTTTGAATAAACCAAAGAAGCCAAGCAGCAAAGTCATTTAATCAGCATCACATGTATTGCAGATAGTGGGGCAGCGCCATCATCTGTGTAACACAAATACTGCACTTTAAAAGACAAACGCATAAAGCTGAATCAGCCTTTTCTTTAGCACAATTTCAATATGCAAAGGGTACTGTATACTATAGAATTTATATTAATACATTCATGCATTGGTGTATATTTCAGGGGGGGGGTGCAGGACACACATGCCCCTCAACCCTCAAATACAAACATGAAGTATCAAGGGACTTTTGTCATTTACATCATAAATTGATGCAGAAAAGGCCCAAATTGGTGCATAAAAATTCACCAGAATGTGGGAAGTTAAGTGCTTGATGCTCAAAATTTTCTTTTACAGGACCCCCAAAACTCCCATTTCATGTGTGCGTGTGTCCTCCAATGTCTAAATGAAAACTACTCCCTCTCCTCCATGGCATTCAGTAGTACATACATGTTTACATTAAATCAAGATCAAAACTATTTTAACACAGCATAATCTAAACGGTGCATGTAATCTTTTACAAGTGCCTCAGTCCCTCGGTCTTTACAAAACTAGTTTTAGAAACTTCTTCTTGAATTTGGATGATGATTCTGTGATTCTGAAATGAAGACAAACAAAGGGATTTAATTTAAAAAAACGAACACCTTGACATATAAGATTTATTTTAGGCAAGATGATGTGTTGCAAACAAAGCACCTTTTTATTGTCCGGCATTAAACAGCTTCTTCCTGCCCTCCATACCCGACATGGCCTCCACATTCTTACGCCAGTCAGTCACTTCTTCCCTCTGTAAAGATAAAAGATAGATTGTGATCTACTTTTTAAAGGGACAGTTCACCCTAGCAAACCAAAAGCATATTTTCCTCTTATCTGTAGTGTTATTCATTAATCTAGATTGTTTGAGTGTGAGTTGCCGAGTGCTGGAGTGCCAATATCTCCAACATTCAGCAACTCACACCAAAACATTCTAGATTGATATATTGCACTACAGGTAATAGAAAAATATGTATTTGTGATTTTCATGTGAACTGTCCCTTCAGTGCAGTTTCTTATTTTCCTAGGTGATTGTTTCAGCCACCAACTTTACCTTCTCTTCCTCTTTCTTCACTGTCTTCAGGTTGGCCTTGAAATCAGCCTTCATGAGTTTGGAAGTGTCGGTGCATGCACCCAGCATGTCGTCTGTAGTTTTCTTCACCCTCTTTAAGCTGGGCCTCCCTGCCCCCTTCAGCCCAATGATCTTCTGATTCAGTGTCTGGATCTGTACAGCAAACGTCACATATGTCAACATCCTGACAGATCAGTAAATGTCTGAGCTGTTATTTATGACCTCCTGATTCAGTTTAACTGTACCTCTGTCTCATTTCTGGCTACCTTAACCTCCATATCGTAACGAATTTCATCTACAACATCAATTTTTTTATGTAAATCTTTGCAAAGATCCTGTAAGGAGAAAGAAAACAGTCAAGATGATGTCAAATCATACTGATTGAATTGACATGATTTGCTGTGTCAGTACCTGGAGTTCCTGGACTGACAGACCTGACAGCTTCAGAGGAGGGTAGGACTCATTCACAACTCTCTCCTTCTCCTGTTTCTTCTGTTCACGTTCAGCCACGAGCATAGAAGCCGCCTTCTTCAGTAGTTTGGACTGTAAGATAGTAAGGCGTTAATAAACCTGGATGAAAACTGAGGCGTTCTTAGAGCATGTGGCAACCTTTTAGATACAGTCCACACGTGGCCTAAAGGTCGACAAGACCTACCTTCAAATGCAGCCGGCGTGTTGCTGAATATTTTGGCTTCCTCTGTGTGAAGGATAAGAATGCTTTATACATCAAATTGAGCTATTAATATAGCTTTTAAAATGTGCATGAATCAATATTGATGGTTAATTAAAGATTTTATTTATTACATTTTTATGTAGACAAATATTTTTTACAAATAATTTGAAATAATACATACACATAGCTTTTAGAAAGGTGTAGAATAAAAATGACTGTGAAATTCTGACAGGTCAAAACAAAACAAAATAAATGTTTTGTTTATATCCGTGTGAGATGTTTGACCTTTGGTTACAGCTTCTACAAGGCTTGTGAGCCAAAAGTATAACGGTATGTCCCTATCATCAACGATTAAAAGTCTTTGTAGTTGCCAGTTGTGGGCGGGGGGGTCAATTCCTACTCTGCCCTGGATAGCACGAGGTAAACTCACACCACACTTACACCAACACTGAAATGGTTCAATGCCATTACAGTCATCAGATAACGTTATGTGTCCTGCCGTATATCTGGGTGTGTGGCTCATGGAGTGCTCCAGGAAAAGTCCTAAATCCTGTAGATGAGTTATCATTTTAGCACTTCTGCTTACCAGATCTTCAATCAATAGGTTTTCTGAATAGGTTTTTAGTTTGATGCCTGAAATAAGGTCTATGATTAACACCGGCTTAAGTGATTTTCACATTTTGTTCTGCAACATATAATATGTCAGTAAACACACCACTTGTGAGTTTTTTAATATTCATGTCTTTTAAAAAATGTGATTGCCAACAAGTGGCTAAATGAGACTACAGAACATCATCAAGCCGATCACAGCCTCGGTGTTGAGGCATGTTAAGTCATCCTACTGTGGTGTATTTATAGATTAATGCTAGCTTTTTACTTCAAGAGATTGCATTTAGGGTTCAAAAATCATGAAAGTCGCGTTCCCTTGTAAGGATTATCTTGCAGAATAAAATGTGTAAGTATCATAAACTTTTGTTGCCACAGAGCTTAATTTCTGCAATAATCCAAATTCCAGTGGAAAAATCTGTAGGCTGTTAGACGAAGGAACCAGGGCAACGTTAACTTCCATGTTGGCATACAGAAAAGCATCATCCCTGGAGAACTCTATACTGCCGCTGCAGTAGTGTCTTTGCAGAGGGGGAGGCAGAGGGATGACAGTAACGTTACTGTGGGTTGGAACCAGAAATCAGGGGTGAAAAAAGAAAAGGATTGTAGCCGATAGTGCGACAGAATTTTCTCTCCTTGCCTGTGGTTTAAATCCGTGGCCTCTCTCACTTCCAAATATGATGAGACATAAAACCAATAAGGGTGAAACTTTTTAGGTTAGCTAAAGTTAGCTAGCTATATCCTAATATTACCATAAAGTTAAATTATGTTACATGATTCTTGAAATACCACCACACAAAGTAACTTAAATCTATAGCTAAAATTGATTAATGACCACGAAAGATTAATCACTTGACAAGACTGAGTCTGACGCAGTGTCAGGCCACAAAACCATGAAATATGCAGGTTGTGCAATGAAGTGGCAACCACTTGTGCTTCATGGTGATGTGAATGCAGTCAGAGGGGGGGGTGACATCTAGAGGCTAATGTTATCAATAGCATCTTTAAAGACTGTAAAAGAAGTCAACTCACCGGTCTTCATCAACATGTGACAAGAAAAGAAAAGATATGAAGATATGTTATTATTCTATATACAAATAATGTACAGAGTTGTGGCTCCATTTGTAGGATAATACTCACCCCTCAGACATGTCGGCAGTTTTCGGTACCTTTGGAGCAGAGAGAAAGTTTATTTACTCTCTTTTAAATGCATTGCATGTGTTTCTATCACTTCACATAGTACAGATAATCATAATGAGTATTCATTAAGGTCTCAGAAGTATCATCCACAGCGAATGTGACAGATCAATCCATCTAGTTAACAGTTTACTATATTCTATTGTCCTCAGGGGCTTTTTAGATACAAGTTAGTATTCCCTCAGAACCAGATAATCCTTTCTATTGTTATTATGAGGACCCTGTTACACGGCTATATTTAGCCACATTGCTACCATGCTTTGGTTTGTCTCTGCAGCTGCTGTGGCCTTGATAGTGCCAGAGAAAGATTTGGCAGCCAACAGACAACACCAAACCTGTTAAGTATGGAAGGGTAAGTGGAATTTTAGAAAAAGTTGTCAATCCCAGTCCTTCAGGATCCACAACACGGCTCATTTTCTGTTTTACCAGATCTTATTTACCACATCCCCTGTCTCTTTCTCTCTTTCTTTGACCTACTCTTTGTGGCATCGGCTTCACAAGTACAATTCTTCCTATTTTTAGTTAATTTAACCGCAGCATTATAAATCAACACATAGATATAGGTGCGGTCAATACCTCCGACACGACACAGTCACATATCCAATTTAGATAAAGCCAGCCTGACAGGGTGCGAATGTCAAGGTAACAAGCCAAGCAGCAGGCGGTTTTACGAAGCCCACAGCCTTGCACCTCCACCCAGGAGGTCGCCAGTTCATACAAGCGAGACATCATCACTTATCACACCAGCTTTTCGACCGCAATGACGGGTCAAGAGTCCTCTCTTACCAGACACCAATACTTTGGCAGGCGGTTCAAGCCTCGGGTTACATTTCTTCACTCAGAGGATCAAGAGATCATTGAGAAGCTTGAGGTGTCGTAGAAGTCAGAGCTGGAAAGCCACGCTCAAGAAGTTACTTTAAGACCTCGACAAAAGTAGCCACATAGCAGGAATTCCCTCACATAAATACCAGCCACAGTAAATGTATCAGGGGCATGCCGATAGACAGTCTTCATTACTTCCTACAGAAAAGCCAGACTCAACTTCACCTAAATAAACACATGGCTGTATAGACTTAAATCCCAGCAGGACAAGAAGTTATTCTTGCAATGTCAGGTTAAAGAGCGCCTTTTAATGACTGTTATAAATCTGTTTGACTTTTATCTTCTTGTGATAAATGGCGTAGTTTGATTATTTGATATCAAACTTACCTTGAAGGTGAGAGAAAATCAGAGAGGGCAGTGACAGTAGTGAGTCAGGAAAAGAAAAAGCACTTCATGATTATTAGTGAAAGATTTATGTATTCAAAGTCTCATGTGAATGGCTCGCTAAAATAGACCCCCTGTCCACCTGACAATCGCTGCAGTCACAGCGCAACCCTCTTTAATTTGCCCTCAACCCGTGACCTATTTGTCTCATGTGATTGCAATGCAAAAGGGCACACCTCACACGTCCCTCACCTAACTGACAGCTGACTTATCCTCTGCAGATATCAGGCGCCCTCAGCATGTCTGCTTTTTGAGTATGCGTCATGGGGTGTACTGGCAGAGGCTAACATCAATGACTGATTGTTTTAAAGGTGCCCTTTAAAGTCAGTTTTTAAAGAGTAGATAGATGGAGGGATGGGAATGCTCTTAGTTTTGCAGGTGTTTGGTCAAAAACAAAAAAAATGGATCAGTTAAAGGTACTGTAAATAACCTTATACATGTATTAATCGTTTTTCATGAAAATGGTGGAACAGGCTGTTACCCCACTTAAAAATCCAGACCTTCCCCGACTTTCTCAGTTGCCTATAACAGACCGTAGACTGACTATGTAAACGTCTCAGGACAATTCTGTGGGAAAAGCCAAAGGATATGATGTTATGTGTGTTCCCGTGCCTTTTCCTCCTAGCTCAGTGCTAACAGTGTGCTAACAGTGTGCTAGCATTAGCCATGAAATGGAGCCTGCTAACATCAACAAATAACCGGCATACACCACAACACAGAGTCATCACACGCTATGTTTCTGTTGTACACATTTTGGAGCCGAGGTTCGGCGAAGACAGACCTTAACCTAGCTCCCTGTAGCAACTCATATTTAGCCACAGCAATACTAAGCACCAAGGATCTGATCCTGGACCGTCCTCTAGACTGCCCCGAGTCCACACTGGATCAGCAAACTTCTGTTGCTGCCATTACACAGATGAGACCCTGCACTGCTGCTGGCCACCAACCCATTGTGACACCGAAGCTGGGGTTTGCACTGGCTGAATTTGAGTTGCTACAGCGACACACTAAAATGTAGTTGTTAGCAAATACAAAGAAGGTTCGAAATGTTTTGTCAACAAATTACTCCTCCTGTGATGCATCTGAAACTGGTGTATAAACAGTTAACTAATGCTTAATAAGACGGTATAACATATGACATGATTACACACATGAACACATGCTAACAGTTTGTTATAAAGCATCTGTTAATACATGTGTGCAAATCATTCGCAGGCTGTTTAAACTCTGTGAAGGCAATTTGTTATGTTTTATTACAAATATAGAGATGAGGGAAAATACAACAAGACATATATATTTATTAATAAATAAACAATAATAATAATTATTATTATTATTATTATACATTAATAACAAATTTTAAAAAAGCTCCAGAACAGTTACTAAACGGACCTTGAGATGAAATTGTTTTGTCAAGTGCTGTTTTTTTTTTCAAGGTCAAAAATGAATTTTAGATACATGAAAGGCAATCCTTATCAAGATATGCAACAGTTTTATAAATGTTTGACATCAGCTTAAACAATTCAAGATTGTACATAGACTCCACGACACAAAGTCAAGGCTCCACGTTGCGTATCCTAATGTGTCATCCCCCGTGCAATAAGTGCAAAGAGGATACAGGTATGCTTGGTCATCAGCTGTGGTTATGTCCCAAGCTCCACTCCTTCTGGTGTCTTATATTTGAGCATGTGTCAAAGGCTTATAGTAAAACAACAATTCCAGATCCTTTTCTCGCCATATTTGGGTTAGCTCTGATCTCTGTTACAGATAATTCAGCCTATCACTTGCAGTTGTTTCTGCAAACCATGTATACATTACATATGCACGTTAATAGTGTAGCTGATACATTGAACTTGGTGTTTCAACAAAGCTGCAGGACATGTTGGTCAGGTTTAGGCACAGAAAACACTGAAGGTTAGGGTTAGAAAAAGATCATACTTCATCTTAAAATATCTGGTTTTAAGGGCACAGTCCCAACAGACAGGTGTAGATATTTAGAACATGTACATTTGTATCCTCCAAAAAACATGAAGATAGAAGGGGACTTTTATTCAGACAAAATCTGACAATAAAATGACACAGAAAAGGTACAAACAAGCATAAAGATTCATCATTATTCACCACAGGATGGAAGAAGCTGTATTGCAGCTGAATTGATCCCATCACAAGTTGGTTTCCAGTTTTGTTTTGTCTTTTGTTTTCTGTTTGTGTCTTGAAAAAATGTAAATTGTTTTATTTTTTCCTTTTTATTTGCTGCTTGTACAACCAACATTTTATATAATTTACATCCTTGTACTTTGTGTTTTTACCGGACATTAGTTTAGCTCGCTTGTGCTGCGATTGTAATGTGCACACTGTCCTTAAATAATCCAAAAAACAGACTTAAAAAACAGAATGGACTTTTAAATTTACTGTCTACACTAAAGTAGGAACTGTGTGTACTGTAATAACTGCAAAATATTGGCAAAATACTGATGTTACCTGCAGAATTTTCTATTTGGCTGTCCATCATGCGCTGAAAGATTTACTCTCCAGTGAGATGGAAAAATTCAGTCATCGAGGATTTCTACTGCAAGCTGTGAAACACCTCTTCTTCAGCTTCTGACCACTGCTTCTCAGATATTTTGCAGTTGAAGCTTGCATGTGTACAACCAAGTTCACTTCTACTCTGGTCTGAAACTAAAAGGCCAAACCAACATTTAACTCCCCCAAACAACATTCTTTACTTTGTCTATTTTCACTCTACACTCTGGTTTACAGACTGTCTTGACTTTTTTAACACAGGAAGTGCACCAGTGCCTTTATCATCTTTAGAGAAGCTTTGTCACATTTATACAACAGTTTCCTTCCTTTTTCAATTCTACACTTGAACACAGTGAATGTTAAAAGCTTACTGATTGAAAAAACAGTCTGGACATACATCTGGAAAGTTGTTAAAGGCACCAAGCACAGACATGTCCATCTTACATGAAAGGATGCTGTCATCTCCACGGCATAAATAACACATACACGTCTTTATACTTCCCAGAGTTCTGCACAATCTCTGTTGTCTCATAAGAAGAAACAAGTTTGTTGTTTTGTTCTACAGGAGGTGTGTTTTGAGATGAAGAAATTGACTCAGTGTGAAATCAATTGTGAACAAGTGTTGGGATGTATGGAGACTGCTCCGGTGTTGTTTAAGAACAGAGGTCTGACTCCTCAGATCTCAGCTTCACAGTGGGGGAAAATCTGCAGCTTAGAGTGAGCGCGCACACACAGCCACTTGTAGTTTTTGATAACAAGGGAAAGCAAAAATAATGGAACGTGATCTGATTTAATGGCTTCCTCTTCCTACAAGCACTTGTACCATTTTTATTATATCATTGGTCAGTTTGAGTCCACGCTGCAGGGGATCATCAGCTTTTATCTTCAGCAGGAAAGGCCTTGTTCTCCTTTTACTCAGCCTTGTAGTAAATAAACAGAATAAGGGAGGAGGAGATGAACGACAGATCGTCTAGCACTCTGCGGAAGGAAGAGGACGAGGTGCGATTTGTTCCCACATCCGTTGGATTTCACCACCACAACAGTCCTGTCAGTCAGGGAGCCAAGAAGCAGGCATATGTCACAGCATAGTCGCTATGGCAATGACAGGCGCACTGATGACTCAATGTGACACATGGAAATACAACAAACAGACTGCCGGCCCACACACACACACACACACACAACTGAGTCGGTGAGGTGCTGCAAGACACAATTACACTGGACAACACAAACAAAAACACTGCAGCACTATAAAACACATACAAAGACATGCAGCTTTACAGAGTAAGTACAAAGGTGGGTTGGACACACAAACAGGTACATGTTCAATAACAACAATACTTACCTTTAGGGCTATAGCCATAGACTGTATAAAAATAATGGGTGTGGCCACCATGATGTCATGCATTGGCTTTTTTGACCCCCATTTTAAAGCATCGCGTTTGGCATTTTGGCTGTTGCCATCTGTGATTTTTTTGAGCCAAAAGAGACCCAATGTTACTATATTTGTACAGGTGAGTTATATGAAAATTCAACCCCATGTCACAGTTGTCATGAAAGGGTGAAATTAGTTATAGAGACCAAAACTGTGTTTTGTACCAGGCTGCAAACATGTTTATTTCTGCTGTACAGTTGAGCATTTTATCTTAAAGGACTGTGACGTAAAGCATTGACTTGCTTTTAAGGCTAACCTCAAGTGGTCATTCGAGGAACTGCAGTTTTTCAGCCTCAGAGGTTGCCACTTTGCTGTATGGAATAGTTTGACACTTCATTCATAATGTTGACATTCAGTTTAAAAATAACATTTTTTTTAAGCATGTGTATAAATTCTGTTTAAACCCAGCATTTCAGAATCAGACTTGTTTGTCACTTCCATAATACACATTCAGCATACATGGGGAACAAAATACCCTTCTCCACAGATCAGGGTGCGATTTAAAAATGCAAGACACATTTTAAAACACATTTCAAAAACATAAAACCATGTAACAATTTGGATACATGTTGCAGACAAAGAGACTTCTTTGTGAGTCGCAAGGCCTCGATAACAGGAGCCCACAGCGGACAGTAGACTTTGTAGCGTTACACACAAGAAAATCATTTAGGGAACTAGACTTAACAATTCTTAGCAATGGGTCAGTCTCCAGTAAGCAGGTTAGGTAGCCGTAGTTTCCTCTAGGTTGGTGGTGCTGGTGGTAACAACGCAAAACAGTGGTGATATTATTTGCAGTCCCCGTTGGCTCCCGTGCCTGAAACAAGCCAGGTTATGCTACAAGAGATCCACTTGCTGCAGGCTATCCTGACCGGGGTGGTCTAGCAACGATCTAATAGCATCACAAATTATATTAAGTCATCAAAGAAAGTTGATTTATTTAAAAAGCCTCATTTAATCTGATAAATCACCCTATTAAAATTGAGAATTTTATTTGAGGCAACACTGGGAGGCATCATGTGACATCACAGGGCGGAGCAGACAGAGCCAATGACATATCACCAAGGAAAATAAATCTTGCAGTCCGTCAAATAAGTCATAGCTTGATTCAACATCCTGAGGATACACACAGCTGCGCACATGTGCACCTGCGTATGTTTACAGTTGTGTGGGACTGTTGGGGTTGGAGACAGGAAGTCACTGTGCCCGAAATAGCTAGCCAGGCTAGGTGTTTCTATGTATCAAGTCTTGAGGCTAAGCTAACAGTTTCCTGGCTGTTGCTTCATACCTATAATGGACAGGATCCTCCTAATCTAAAGCCCCTTTCACACATGCACTGCAAACCAGAAATTATCTAGACATAAGCTGGAGGAGCACTATGGGAAAATGCAAATGTCAGAATCAGTTGAATAGGACATTACTTTCCCCTGCCAGCTCTGTGTGACCCCTTTTTATGTCCGACTGAGCCTTTGTGTGAATAGAGCAGGTAATTGTCTGGAGTGAGTGTGTTGATGATATTTTTTTATCGTACAGCTTGTGCAAAACCGGAAGAAAACAAACATTCATGGGTGAAGAAGAAGAGGTTTTTCTTTACATGAAAATGTCAATAAACATGTCTGATTGAAGAGATGACCAGAATCTAAACTTCTATCAGTAAGAGCCAAAGCCAAAATTGTTGGACAAATTTATCGGACGGCAAGAGATTCTGTTGTTTATGACCAAATTATGAACCAGCAACATGATCACGGTGTAATCTGTATCATATCCCACCTCCTGCATGCTTTACTCAAGCACCACGCCTAAACCAAACGGAGTATTTCCAGTAGGTGAGAGAACTTCTGACACAGATAGTCTCCTGTTGTGTGCTACATGTGTGAAAGGGAAACTGCGCACAATGTCTAGATCTGATTCTCCGGACATTGTCCAGAGTTGATATGAGACAACGGCTTATCTCTAAGCAAGAAAACAAATTATATTTTCTTAATGGTCACACTATTCCTTTCGCTTCAGTAGCCGGGAGTTGATATTATAGGAAACACAATTGATATCCTTGACAGCTAATATTTTACAGCTACATTTTTAATGAACATTTTGTATGGCAGTAAGGTGTTAGTAGATATGTTTAATATGAACATTTTTCTTGATAGACGGCATTATGTTTCCTGTAAAAGTGCTAATAATGCAAATGCAAATCAGTCAAACATGAAGATAATTTTTAGGAGACAGGGTTGAATAGTGGGATCATAGAGTGTATCTGAATAGGAAATATGAGCACAGGTCTGATACTGCTTCTTAAACACGAACAAAAGCAGCATTAGCGTAGAGAGATGATAGTTCATGAAAAAAACACTCCTTTTTCCTTGTTTTTGTCCCCGTGAATACGGTGTGTGTAACAGCTACGCCAATGTGGTTGTGTGTTCATGGATACAGTTTTTCTCAATATTTGGCAGCAGCAGCAGCAGCTCTGACGATAATCTCACGGGTAATCTAAGACAAGACACCTGCCCTATTGTAGCTGAGGTGTAGAAGAGCAAAATCACTTCTAGTTTCCACCACTTCCAAAAAAAAAACAAAAACTGCCAGAGTGAAAGTATACAAGAAAAGGCACTTTTTGGTCCATTTGGATGGAAACCAACTCCTTTGCAATCTTTTCCCAGAAAGGTGGTTTTACTGTAGATGAGTAAATCAACCACAAGAACAACTCAGCCAGAGTGGAAGAGTTTTTAGTGTCGGGCTTGCAGCTGCTATAAAGCTGTTCTGGGGGGGTTTGGTTCAAATATATACTTCATGTTTGCATCCAGCTATTTCCGAGTGTGAGTGTGTGTGGTCTGTCTGGCGAAGAGGCCCAGCTGTAGTGAGGCTAGACACTCTTTAAGCGTTGCCTTCAGCCCCGAGGCTACGAAGCGCTGTCTAAAACGAGCAACCAGACTAAAGCAGGAGGGAAGGAAAGAAAAAGGAAGAGAGAGGACGGAAAAAAAATACAAAATAAAGCTTCGCTTTTCAAATCAGCTACTTCAGTTCACGTATATATAGTCACTGAAATTCTTTTTTATTTTAAATTAAGAAGAGATTCTTGCTGTGGTTTAAAGAGAAGCTTCATTTAAATTTTATGACGTCTAAGTACAGTAGGAGCTACTGTACTGTAGCTCAGAGAGAGAGATAGAGATGGAGGGGGAGCAAGAGAGCAGCTCAGACCATCAGGGAGAGAAAGAGGTTCACATAAGAGCACACGAATGAGCTTTACATGTAGGTTTGTCTAGACACTCAGGACACCTCTGTGCACAAATGGAGCACTTTACAAGGAAGACCCATCCACCAGTCTCATCCTCTAAAACTCCTCTCCATCCCCATCCACACACACACACACACACACACACACAGGCACATACATTTCTCTTACCAAAACACACATCTTCATCATCATGATCTGTCGGTTTTAGATTGTTTCCTCGGGCGACGGGGGGAGGGGAAAGAGAGGAAGACAGCAGCAGCAAACATTCCTTCGCTGACACGCCTCTTAGTGGCTTCACTATTATTTGTTAGTAATTTTTGGGGATGGGCGCCACGTTCAATGCAAAGTCCTCTCAGCTGTAAAAGACACTGACCTTCATTTATGATTTCCTGTTTTGTGTAGTCCAAATGTCCACATTCCTACCATAAAAATCAAACCAAATCTCAAGTACGTAAAATCTGATTTCAGCAAGTGGGTCAAGTACACAAGGCTCTCAAGAAGTGGCCCATTATTTACCTCAATTGCAGAGCAAACCAGGCTTTTATAATAGAGACAGAGCTTTATTCCTTACGTTTTATGTTTTTTATAACCCATTATTTATCATACTTTAATAAATGTCTCCCTGTTTTTTGAACTGCTCCTTTTTTATTTTGCTGATAATACAAACTGAAGCATTGCTCCATGTCAATACACTCAGGACAATGTAAATTACTGCAGCATTAACTCCAATACTTCACCAACAGAATCATGCCGTACTTACCTTCAGCTGGTTTCATTAACTGAAGCTGATTATACTTATACAAACATATGTATGCAAGTACGTTACACAATGTAAGTTCATTACTGTACATTGTGTAACTTAAAATAGGTCAGCAGTGACTTTTGGTTTTATGCGGGATACAAACAGCAGCCCTCTGGGTCAAAGTCCTGTCTTTGTTTGACACAGCTATCCACCCCGACCTCTTCACCATGCAGATTTTATCGCTCTTTATAGATCACTTGACTTCCTCCTTTGCTCCCATCATATTTTTATATGGCCACTACAAGCAGCCACCTAATAATAAGCATAAATATGCATCATATGAAGCTGTTTGTAGTTGTATGGAGTCATTTTGTAGAAGACAGCCTGTGTATTTTTTATTTATTTTTTGACTAATTTTTTTTATCTTTTTTTTATCCTTTATTTGATAGGATAGCTGGAGATAGACAGACAACGGGATAGAGAGAGAGGGGACGACATACGGAAAAGGGCCGCAGTTTGTAATGAAACCAAGGCTGCTGCTAAGGACTCAGCCTTTATTAGCCTACACGGGGCGCAGGCTTCACCATCCAAACTAGTGGGGTGTCCCAAACATCCTTGTTTTTTGACTTGAAAACAAATGTGATCTAAGGCCTAGCCCACACGTACATGGGTGTTTTTGAGCACAGGGTTTTTCTCTGCTTCATTTTCAAAAAAACTCTTGTCCACATAAGCACTGTTACAAGAGATATCTTTGTCCAAATGAAAACACAAAAACTACTAAAGCGTTGTCAAGAAAATGTCGAATGAACAGAACAAACCCTAAAGCCACGCAATAAAGAAGAAGAAGATGTTGGCCTATCAGAAGCCTGAAAAAAGGTTATTACTGGAAGGCTACCTGAAGCGGTGACCACTGTAGCACGTTCTGACGCCTCTGTTCCTTAATACAGTGGAAGAGTTACTGTACATTTATATGTAACCATGTAAAATGTCCTATTAGCAAGGGCAGAATCAGCACTTTTTTGGCTACTTCCACCAATGCACAAAATGTCACCTTATTTGTGACGCCTCACCATGGATATAAAGGCACACATTATGATGTTACAGTTCAGGAACTCTGTTTTCCCTTTCTACACATCAACACAGAGTGGATGAAAGGCCAAAGAAAAGCTACGTTTTCAAATACACCTGTGTACATGTGTACAAGAATAAGGAGACTTGAACTGTGGAATGATTGTTGGTGCTGTATATGGGTTGATCTGAGTATCTTAGAAAATGCTGACCTCCTGTTTGGACAAATCTCACACTCTGCAGTAAAATGCAGATTGTTGAGGTCAGAATTTGGTATTAACAACACAAATCCATGGATCCATCCTGTCTCAACCGTTCAGGCTGGAGGTGGTGTTTTGGTGTCTGGAATATTTACTTGGCAAACATTAGGCCCCTTAATAGCAACTGAACATTGTGTAAATGGCACAACGCACCTGAGAATCTTTCATGTGAGCCCTTACAGTGTACGTAATTTCAACCCCTCTTTAGTGTTTTTCAACCTGTCCTTTATTAGTCTTTATTTGTTTGTGCTGGACGAGAGCTAATTATAATTTGAGCCATTATCTGAGTCGTGACCTTTACTTGTGAATTTGCAGTAATTCAGGTTGTAGAGCTCAATTAATAGATTTATAAAGAATAATCACTTTTTTTATAAATATTTTCGCACTTAGCAACCAAAGAAAGTGAATCATGGTGTGAAGATGTGTTAGCACTGGGAGTAAGACTGATTTAACTGCAGGTTTAAATTACAGATTGTGTCATAATTGTTTGTGCATGTCGGGGTGTGCTCGTGCATGCCTGCGTGTGTGCGAGCGTGCTCTCCCAGTACTATGATTGGAGTTATCCATTATTGATGATGTCCTGATGAGATCAATCAAGCCAGAGTTTTCTCGTCTTTTGGCTGCTGAAGCTGATAATGCCGTTATGACATACTAATCGTCATGTCATGAATATTTAAACCACAAGGAACACACATTCCATATTCATGACCTCTGCGTTTTTGTTTTGTTTTTTTATTTTTTCCTCCCGTCTGGAGTCACCCCCCATCATGCATTTCTCACTTCACTCCATCAGTTTAGACCGTATTTATAGAATAGTTACTGTCTCCATCTCATTCTCTGTGAATCTAATTTTCAATACTGGAGGATTCGTTCTTACAGAATATAATAGATCCATATATTTAACGCCTGCGCTCTTCTCCTCAGCCGTGACCAGAAGTCCACAGAGAACCACACCACATCTCCGTTGCATCTCCATCTCTTCTGTTCTGCTGCTGCATTGTTGTTTTATTTACCTCTGAGACAAACACCATATTTATTCATGACTCCTCACAAAGTGCTGGTAAAATAAACATTTGTTTCCTCCTAATGAAAAGCATGTTTCCGAAATGAGTTGTTTTGTTTTGTGCGCGACCCCAAACAACTTGCTCTCGATAAAACAAAAACGTATGAAAATAAAAAGGCAATAATGCGATTGGTTAGTGTAAATGCATTTGTTCCCGCAACTATCCTGTGGAGGCAGATCAGTAATAATTCATAAACAAAAGAGCTAACTGTGTTCATAATTCATAAGAGGAGAAACATATACACTCCAGTCACTGCTGTGGCTTGCTGGGCCAACATGCAGCACAGCAGAAGACACTAAGATAGTGTCCTAAATGAGGGTTTGAAGAGATGCATCACCGAGGCGGTTTTCAGATTCAAAAATGCACAAAAAAAACCCAACAAAAAACTGTTAAATCTCTGCAGTAAAACACGGTGAAACTCAACAAGGTTACTTTGCAGACTTTTAAGATTTAGACGGACAGAAAATGGGAACATTTTTCTACCATTTGTAACTCACAGGTGTGTGTGTGTGTGTGTGTGTGTGTGTGTGTGTGTGCGCGTGTGTGTGAGGGTGTGTGTGTGTGTGTATGTGTGCTGTGTGTGTATATATGTGTGTGTGATTACGCTGTTTCCAGTAGCAGCTCAGCGAAAGTCAGAACCTGGAATCCCATGTTGCTATCACTCCCCACAGGGACAGACTCCATCAGGGTCTAGCCTCAAGTGTCACCTGTCCTTTTCTCCCCATTCATTTTCCTGACTATCAGCCCTCCCTCTGCTCCTCCCCTCGTCTCACACTGTATTTGCGAACACCCCCTTTCTCTCCCAGGTAATGGCCTCTTGCCCTGACACTTTCTCCCTCTCACTGAAATGACTTTTCCTCAACCTTTGACCCTGCAGCTACACTTTTGTTCTGTGTCTATGAAACACTGAGCATATGTTGCTGAAGTTGGGGAGGTTTTCTTTAGCAGGATTTGTTACAAAGCAGTATTTTTAACTGAATTGTTGTTGCTGTGTTGTTTTAATTTCTTATCAACACGTTCTTCCAGCAAGTAACATATCAGTACTGTAACTGCATATAAAACATTCTTAGTTATAGGAATTATTATAGAAGGTATATGTTATGGTCATTATATATTGTGCTTTTCTCCAAACCAGTGCCTTCTAAACACCAGAGCTAAAAGATTGAGTCAAGCACAGATGTATTCTTTTTTATGATCAAGTTCCTGCTCGACAGACTCAGCTGAGTTTCGACTGTCAGACAGCAGGAGCATGTTTCTTCATCTCTCAATAAATAAGTAATTGTTTTGCATCTGAACGAGGCAGCTGCATCATTTCCAAGAACCCTCTTCTTTTTCTTGGCTCTTCTTCTATTCCTTTTTTCATAGCCATTACTCCTCAAAGCTTGAGAGCTTCAGTGAAATAAAAACTGATAAAAAAAAAGCATAATGATAGGAAATAATAAAGGGAATAAATCAAACTAGTTGGCTCAGACAGATTGAAGAAGTAGTGATGGAAACAAGAGCATGCTAAGAAAACAATCATGGGCATCTTCAAAGTGAGTCTGAGCCACCTCTTCTTTCTTCACCATCTTATTACTGCTCTTATTTTCCCTCTCTGCAGGTAACATCCCTCCTGGTGTTAACCCAGAGGCATACCAGTGGTTCCACACTGTTGACACGGACCGCAGTGGCTTTATCAACCTAAAGGAGCTGAAGCAGGCTCTTTTCAACTCCAACTGGTCTACTTTTAATGACGAGACCTGCCTCATGATGATCAGTAAGTCATGCAGTTGCAGCCAGGTGCTCAACAGTGTTAATAAATTGGTTTTTGAAAGTGTTTCTTCAGGCAAAATGACTCAGCATTTAATTATGTGAAACACTTTAAGTGATCTTAATTGCTACAGCAAAGAGGAGGAAGAAGTCACCTCAAACAGATAAAGGGCGTGACAAAGAAAGCTGGCAGGTTATATATGTGTGTAGCCCTTTAAATCTCTCAACCCTCTGACTATCTTGTGTGTCTAAAGGGAGAAATTTAGGCAGCCTGGAGTCAGGCTAAAAAACGACTGAGTCATACTCGTCTTGGTACCTGTTAGTCTCTGCATTCCAGTTGTGTTTGCCAGGCAGTGAATAATGTGTTCCATTATCATAATGACAAATGTGTGACTCCTGTGGGCTACTTTTAAAAAAAATACAAAGGAGAAGATCCATGATGATTGACGATGGGATTGCTGGAAACATGCTGAAAATGCGCTTCATGTTTGTGTGTTTGTCTGTTTTGAGAGATTGTGGATCTTTAAGGGAAGAAAACTGTCTGAATGTGCTGTGCTTTGTGTTTCCTGTTAGACATGTTTGACAAGACGCGGTCGGGCCGAATGGACCTGTTTGGCTTCTCAGCACTGTGGGACTTCATGCAGCGGTGGAGAGCACTCTTTCAGCAATATGACAGGGACCGCTCAGGCACTATCAGTGGCACAGAGCTACACCAAGGTATCCCCAATAGTGTGTGTGTGTTAAAGTTGCTACAGTTAAGTAGAATATGGGATCATCTTGTAAACAGTAGTGACCATGATCAGGACAACTGGTGGTGTCAGTGTCTCAACAATTAATTTAAATAAAAGGAACAGTGTGTAGGATTTCGTGGCATCTGGCAGTGAAAATTGCAGATTGCAACCAGCTGAAACTTGAACTCCAAGTCAGGATTCCTTCAGTATTCAGTGGTCAGGAGATTTTTACCTGGACCTGAATTATATGCAAAGGCCTCTTCCTTTCCAAAACACTGAATGAAACATTTTCACATTACAAAATCATACAAATTGTTTCTCCAATGCTGTTCAGCTTCTCACAGACAGGTGGCTTGCCCAGCAACTGCTTTTGTGTGCTCACCTTTTTACTTTGATAACTGATGATCCAGACATTCAGGAGGTTTGTACTGGGAGAAGAATAGTCTGCAGAGGTCTCTTACTCTCCAAAACAAACTGACCTTGTGATTTAAACTGGTAAAAACACTGAATAAAGCAGTTTCACATAAAAAAAATCTATGTTTTTTCAACACTGCTCATTGTGGAGGGGCTGTTCACTATGGTGGCCGATGCAAAACGCAAGTGACGCTATCTGGAGCCAGTGTTTGGTTTATCTGTTTTGAACTACTGAAGAAACATGACAGTGCAACATGGCGGACTCTTTGGATAAGGATCCGCTCCCTATGTAGATAAAAACAAATCATAAGATAACAAAATCGTGGTGATTCTTATTTTCATGTGATTAGACGCTAAAGACAACGTACAACAAACAACATACATACAGTGTTATATTCCATTTCTGCCAAAATATTCCCCTAAATCCTACACAAGCCAAACTCAAACCTTCAGCAAAGAAACAAAGAAGAACTCCTACCATGTTTCTCTTTCCTCTTTCCTCTCCTGTCCCCAGCCCTCGCTCAGATGGGCTACAACCTGAGCCCCCAGTTTTCCGAGACGTTGGTGCGACGCTACACCATTCGAGGTGGACGACCAGGCATTCAGATGGACCGCTTCATCCACGTGTGCACCCAGCTCCAGAGCATGACGCAGGTCTTCAGGGAGAAAGACACAACCATGACAGGCAACATCCGCCTTAACTATGAGGATTTCCTCTCCGGGGCCATCACCAGGCTCATGTGAGCCTCATTCCTCTGGCAATTCCCTCGGCACTGTGACTTCACAGTATCATTCCATGTTCAGGTCATATTTTACTCAATGCTCTACCATAAGTGCCCCTACCTGTTGATATATGTACAGTATATCAGCCAGAACACATTCTTCCATGGCTTGTTGCTGTAAATAGACAAAGCCTTCCACCATGCACTTGGATTAAGTTCATCAGCTGTTAAAAAGGCAGCTGAAGCCTTTAATGGATGGCTTAGCCTTCACTGGGGGTCAGCAGGTTGTTGTGAGAGTAGTTTTTTGGAAAGTGACTGATGCTACAGAGCTACAGTCAGAATCTTACCGTACATGCCTTGATGACAGAAAGATTATTGTTTACTAGGACCAGTATTTGAAATTCTGAACAGTTAAACTGAAATACAGGAAAGAGCCTGTTTACATGTGCATTTGCTGAATTTTGACCCAACAACCCCACTAACCACATAGATGTCAGGTCTGTAACCTCCTTTAATCCACCTGATTAGAGGAGGTTACAGATAATAAGTGAAAGAATAACAAATATCACCAGAGGTCACTTCTCTGCTTCTACAGTATAGTTCCTGCATTCGACTGCATGACAGTCATTATCCTGTGAATTTGCTCACATGCAGCATTAAAGGGTTACTTAAGTATCTTTCATATTGGTTCCTGTTTCCTGTTTTTGTGTCTAAGTGGCCAACGAAAACAAATTTTTTTGAAGTTGGTTCAGTCTCCAGTGGTAAAAATGGCTGCAATGTAACCACTCAGGGCATTTGTGCGCTGTCAATTTATGTCCACTAAAAGTGTTTGTTTTTGCCACTGACAGGCTCAGATTGTTATTCTAAGTGCCCGACAACATCATGGAAAGGATCCCCACAGAGATAGATCTCTTTTGTCAGGAGTAAGATTCTTTAGTTTCACTAGAAACAGCTCCGAAATCGTCATTGACAACCTGACCAGACTCCATTTAAATAAACAGTAAATTTGGCATGTATACAGCCAGCATAATGTCACATCTAACTGAGTGAATTAAGGCTTTATTTCAACCAAGACAGAACTGGTGACTGTTGGAACAGCAGAGCAAAGACAGTTTTTGTAAGTTTTGTTTGGTTCTGTGATAAAACTGCTGTTCATTAAAATGGAGTCTGGTGTGGCGAAAGCACTTTCGGGGCTGTTTCTCATTAAACAAAAATGATCTTTTTTTTAAAAATCTTTTTATCAACATTTTGGCAGTTTACAAGGTGATATAAAAACATCAAAATCAACTCCATCAAGTATGCCAGCTATAACCCCCAACCCGTTTCCCACCCACCCCACGGTTACATAGCTGTACAGAGAAATAAAAAGATATGAGAAAAGGGGGGATAAAAATAAAATAAATAAGAACAGAAAGGATCTTACTCTCTGACAAAAAGCTCTGTCTCAGTAGGGATCCTTTCTGTGATGTTGACAGAGAGTTTGAATAATGATATGAGCCCCTCAGTGGCAAAACCAAACGCTTTTAGTGGGTGTAAAATCCCAGTGTTCAAACGCCCCGATTGGTTACATAGCAGTGTGTTTGGCTGCAGCCCGCTCACTCAGTACTGGACCAGTTTCAAAAACTATTATTCCCATTAGTCACTTCGACACAAAAACATTAGAAAAAAGGATCGAGGTTAGAAAAATACCAGTTACCCTTTAAATCACCCCTATGCAATTAAATGATAGCCTTTTAAATGTATGTATATCTGGAATATTTAGCATTTCCAGAGTGTATTCCCATGCAGTGGATGCACATTGTATTGAACATTGCTTTATATTGTCTGTGTGTAATCAAGCTAAATAGGGCCACATTTTATAATATCAGATTATGTTTAACTCT
>JAPZEB010000022.1:35130597-35168994 GCA_029783705.1 Chaetodon striatus | reverse complement strand
AGTGTAGAGAGATCAGGTGGATGGATGGGTCAACAAATCATTGGACTTCAACACGGAAGAGTGCTGTTTGTTTTCTGTTTATTACCAACAGTCAATAATGGTTTGTATACATATGATGAAACAGCAGTGCACAAAACTCCAAAAATCTTTGACAGTATGAAAATGGTGCACAGTGCTGGCGAAATCAAAAAACAGATATAACACTGGCACTCAGTAGAATTTTCTTATTTAATATGGGCAAAAACACAGGCACAGACACGTTTCAGCTAAAGAGCCATCATCCACATGACAAAACAATAGTAAATGGCAGTGTTTTGAATTTTTTTTTCATTGTATGTATAACCATGATGTTTCTCTAACCTTAACCAAGTAGTTATTTTTGTAGGCATAATGACAAAGGTCCCCTAACCTTAACAAAGTACTTTTACCAACTTTAACAAAAAAAAGTACTTTAACCAAACTGTGATGTTTCCCTAAACCTTACCAAACCTTAACCATAGCACTGTCACAGCATTAAGATTTTATTTTTTGAATGAGGATGTGCAGCAGTTTTGGAAGGCACTGATAACTGATGTCAGCCTGTTGCATGGGCGTCAGATCAGAGACTGCATCGATGTGTCATCACAGAATGACGAAGAGCAATCAGTTCAGCAGCTAGATAAAGCCAGCAATGGTACATATTCAACGTCTGAAAAACTGACATGACCTCTTGGTAATACATCAATCCAGTTAAGCTCCAGTTAAGGAATTTGGATATCTCAGCATGTGCGTAGAACCCCGTTTCTTTTCTCCCCTCTTGTGATCTCCACAGGAGCTTACCTGACGCAAGGTCAGTGATGTCAGTGTTGACCTCTGGTGACCTCTGCACCGAGCCTAGACTGCTGAGAGGTTAAACAGTGAAGCATCTCCCTCAGGGCTCAGAGAGAAGAGAACAAGTGGCAGTGACGAGGAGTAAAACAGGTCTTTGAGTGGATTCTCTTTTTACTGAGATAGTCAGGGTTTTTTCCCACTGAGGTTAGTTGAACATGATAAAAATTTTAAGTAGTTAATCAGTTTTCTTTTAACGTTACTGAGATATAGAGGGAGGTGTGGAGACATGAAACGAGAGGAAAGGGAGAAAAGAGAGGTGCAGATGAGT
This sequence comes from Chaetodon striatus, assembly GCA_029783705.1. Lineage (NCBI taxonomy): Eukaryota > Metazoa > Chordata > Actinopteri > Chaetodontiformes > Chaetodontidae > Chaetodon > Chaetodon striatus. Next base: position 35,167,856 of record JAPZEB010000022.1, on the reverse strand, counting down.
GTGAAAGAATGTTACCTGCATTAAAGAAGTGCTCTTTAGCATGTGATCATGTTGTACCTCCCCGTGTGATGAATATCTAATTAGGCTTTTTTCAATATATATTGTAAAATCCAATTAGTTCACATAAAAACGGAACATTACTCTCCCAAGGTGACGATAGATTAAAATAGATTGGCAATTTCAACTGATCCTTTAAAAGATGCATCATCTACTTTTTCTCATTACTCTATCACTGTCAAATCAACCTCTCTGATCGCAGGCAGGAAAATGATCTACTTATTAATGTGGTTGCCATTCCTGGTTTTCAGCTGAATTGAACCTATTTTTTTAAATCTTAAGAGTACAAAATCTGACAAAAAAAAAAAATCAAGGTCTTTGTATTGTAGTGTCTGCAATCAGTAGTGTTGCCAAGAGCAAATATTCAGGTCATGCATTACCATGTTATTTTGTAATAATGCTGCACAAGAATTTAAAAGTCAGTCATTACCATGTTGGCTAGTGACATTTTTCAACCACTCAAATGTGTTATGACTTTGCAATGGAAAATCACAAGCACTTAGAACTTAATTTAGACTTGATCAACTTGACTCTTTGGTATAACCTTGTGGCTGATTTGTATTCTCTTCACTGTAAGTAACTTTGATATGAGGTGAGTTGAGAGGCCTTTGGTACAATTTGCAGATGTGCATTGCTGCAAGAGAAACACCTAAGCTGTCAGTATGTGCCAATAGAGGATCATCAACACAGCAAAGGATGGACAGAGAGCACTGAAGAAAAACTGTTGTCATACTGACACAGTACTAATACTGATAGTATCAATACTGAAAGTGACATGACGGCGCAGTGTCTCTTCAAAATAAACTTTTGTGTTCACAGAAAATGTAGATTTCATCACCAAAACTACTAGGTTAATAAAAAAGATCATGGTTTGGGTTAAATAAAGCGTGTTTTATACGTGTGACATATGTCACCTGATGTTAACTACATAATGTGGGTTGGAAAAAAAAACAATGTTACACCCAGGACACAAACAGCAGTTTCCTGGGTGATAGTCCTGTGTTTGTTTGACCCATCCACCCACCTGTCCCTCCCGCCCTGAGAAGACTTTCCTGGTTTTACATAACATTGAAGTTAGCTGAAAGCCCGGTACATCTCATCGAGACACTAAAAGGGTGCCTTGTGCGTTGAAATAATACGCTGAAGGCCACTGACCAAGCTTCATTTTTGATGCTTTGGGAATGGGTTGTCATATCTTTAGCTGTGTCCAAAATCCTTCACTACTTATTATATAGTCCAATACATAGTGACTTCACAATTTTGTAGCACTGTCCAAATGAATAGTGGGAATTATTATACTCTATATAGTGGACTCAGCATAACGCACAATGCATCGTGAAACCGTTGGTCACTAACCAAGCATTAGGTCCCACCATGGACATCACTGAACAGACGACTTTATGGGACAGTTGCAGAGATGGATGTGAGGAGAGAAAGCAGCTCGATTGCAACTTCTTGCACATGTTTACTTTTGATGACATGTTTGTTTCACCAGTTTCTTAGCCATGTTATAAATTGTCAATGTATTGTGCACTCATTAGTCTCCAAAGAGATTAAAATAAATTCACAATTCATATTTCTCTAGTGCTTAATGTGTGTGGACAAAAAAGGGATAATGCTAGCTAACATTTGCGAGCTAGGTCACTTCTAGCTGTGGATTGTGCTGTAATGGCTTAATGCATAATGTTACACAATAAATTCTAAATTTACCACATGACTACCTGGTAAAACAAATTAAACATATCAAATGTTAAATAGAAATGTACTTATATTTGTAGACCAGGTTGCAATCACACTGCTCTCACTCCTCTTATCTGTCTGGCAGTTTAACATTAATAATGTGTGTAACTGAGAAGAGCTGCGCAACACAACACAACACAACACAACACAACACAACACAACACAACACAAACAACCAGAATGTACTTTGTAATGATATTTTTTCATTTGAGGAAAATACACTCTATTACATTGTATTTATCACAAATATGCATGTTGGTATTTGTTATGGCAGGTCAGCCAACACTGATATGGCACGTTTGAACTGTGTGACAGTGATGATGTAATTAACGGCCCAAGGAAAATGACCCGAGTAATGTCTGAGAGTGTTTCTTCACGTTGCTGATGAAATCACTATACAGTCCTCTTCATAGAACTCCCTATATAATGAGTAGGGAGTAGTGAATGAGTGAATGATTTCGGACACAGCCTTTGTCTTCACTGTTATGCTCATTGTATTATCTAGTAAAGTGATACTGGGTGGAAAGGCCTCCATTTTCTAAAAAAAAAATATTACAAGATTTTCAATAATGCCTTCCTCTCTTGCACTGTTTTGAGTGATAACATGAAATATTGCAAAGTCAAATATCAGTGCATAACTGTATCACTGACATATGCAGGACTGATACAAGTTGAGCAAGGACATGTGTCCTTCGCAGCTACCTGGATAGGTAGGTACAGTCACAACTTGAGAAATGGGTCAAAAAGCTTTTTGAAAATATTGTCTGAAAATGTTCTGATCTAAATTATTAGAAGATTTTATGAGGATTTGGGAAATACCTTCAGAACAGCAGTAAGCATTCTTCAACAACCACATTTCCTTTACAGAAAATCAGATGCTTGGCGTTGTGACTCAAATGCAGTGTTGTTACATGGGAGGCACAAACTGGTCAGTCTTGTTCATTTCAATATGTATGCAATGTGTTTTAGTATTTCGAGAACTATGTGTGATAAAATCACCATCTGAGAATGCAATCTGAATTTCAAAATACATTTGAAACCTCGAGATTGTATGTCACTGATGAAAAAAATGTTTCCTGTGATATTAATTAGTGTAGCACATGACCTCTAACATTTGGGAGTAGTGTTTATGAAAACCTCCCTCCTGCTCCAGATGGTTGGTCAGCCCCTGTACGTACTGTACATGTACAGTTGCACCTTCAAACACTCTAATGAGGAGAGGTTTCACGCCACAGATCACCTTTGTTAGTTGCTGTCTGCGTGTGACTGTGACCTGCTTACAAGCAGTTTGAAGCAGAGTTGCTTTGAGGTTGCATAACTCAGACCTGCAACTGTGTTTGCGCGGCTTCCTCACTTTGAGCTAATGCAACTATCAAAGACGCCGCCAGAAAAACATGCTCACTCTGCAGCTCCCTTTGGTGTGAATTCAATCAAACAATCGAGCGCGCCTTCAATCTTATCTGTCTCTCAGTGTTCAGACACCAACACATGATTGGGGCTTTCACATGAAAATATTTTTTTTCCCCTTACTTCCTCCTCTCCACTTTGCCTCAAGGAAGCTGCTCAATGCTTTGGCAGCCATAAACGCCAGTATCACTGCAATATAAAAGAGTGATTGTTTTTTTTTATTCTCTGAAGGCTGTGTGTCCTGCAGAGATAGCGAGCTAGGTGTGTTCTCAGAGAAAGCCGTGTGCCTGCATGTGTGTGTGTGTGTGTGTGTGTGTGTGTGTGTGTGTGTGTGTTTTCTCAGCAATGCTTTTGTTGACTGTGTGAAATATACACTTTTTAAAGTTGCCTTTTGAAGTTTCAGATCCTCAGAGAGAGAAAAGCAGTGAGAGGGAGCGCTTGGAGATAGTGACAAAGTAAAAGGTATGAGGTGTGTAACACTACAGGACACACAAACACACACGGACATGTGATCACTGATACACACACACACATACACACACTCTCGGTCTCTCAGCGGGCTGCCAGATTCCCTGCTGAACAAGCCAAGGATGAAACCCAAAGCTAACGTGTGTGTTCTCTCTCTGACCACAGCTGCTCCGCTCTCACGCTCCCTGAGGTGTGTCCCTCGCACACACACACACACATACACATACACACATTCAAACACACACTACAGGGACAAGATAGTGACTGAAGATACAGAAACACACAGAATTTAATAAACAGAGGGAGAGGATTTGTTTTCCTCTGCCAGCCTTGTCACCGCTCTCCTCATCGAATCATTCGGAGCCAGGTCACGACCAAAGAGGCATCAGAGATGAACTCTTGGTGAAACCACAGAGGGAGGGAGAGAAAGAGAGGGAGAGGTCGTGACCACGGTGACACAGAAATGAACCCTTGACTGCCATCAGGAGACTGAGAAAGCGAGAGAAAGAGTGAGGTGTAGGATGGTATATTGCTAACAAATTAGTTTTGGCTCGTCTTTAGAGATTGGCCATTTTGATTGGCTCCCCAGGTCTCTTTGGCACACAGCAATTAGGAACCACACAACCCCTGCTCTCCACGGAGACAAAAGCTGGAGACGCCGCTCCCGCTCTGCCATGCTGACTGAACCCTGGCTGGCTTCTGGTGACGGGAAATGTAGAGGAATGAGGATGGAGAGGGAGACAAATAAATACACTTTCTCATGGTTTGTATCTAGAAACAAATGAGAAGAACACAAAAAGATTTCCAATCAACATAGAATAGGAAGAAATACATTGTATTACTTTGGTGCTGTTGGTTAACTTGGATGGTAAATGGCCGGAATTTTGACAATAAAATAATTTGTGTGTCCCTGGTAAATCCTCCAATGCATCATGCAAACACTTTATATGCACTTATGCTGAACTTGGTATCAGGTATTTTTCAAATTTTGTTTTCCACAGCAGACACTTAATGTAGGCGGGATTCTTTGCTGATCATTATAGCGACACTGCGTGAAACTGCCGTGACATAATCTTCAACGTGACGCAAACACAGCGTGTTCTCCTGCTGGATCCTTTCATCAGCAGCCAGAGGAACGTCTGTACTTCGTCAGATGACCAGAGTGTGATTTTGCAGGGTGCCTTTTTCTATAAGTATGGGTTGAGTAAAAAAAAAAAAATACTATTGATGTTAGCTTGGCTATTCAAAAATAGCGGATTTTTTTCAGGAGCAACAATTCCAGTAACTAACCTTGACCAAGGTGATACCAAACAAAGTATCAGGTAATAAAATAAAATATAAAATATGCAAGCGAGTGGAGGCAGATTGAGTTGTGTGTACCATGAGGTTAAACTGTGGCATTAGACTGAGTCCACAAAAAGGCAGCTACCCTTGAAAAGACAGTGAAGATTGTGTTTCCAGCATTTTCAAGTCATTATACTGAGACCTCAACACTCAACAAACGTCTTCAGTTGTTCAATGACAACGTATTTCATTTCTTTTCCAGTATGAATATAATTTTTAGGAGAAAGGGTTGGGTCAATGACAACAGCTGTATTGTGCATTTGACTGTAAACTGATGACAGATTAGGTTTCAGGTAACAGCCAGTTGACATCTTATCTTCACTGCCACGCACCACTTGATCAGGCTTACGTCAGTTTCTGTTAAAAGCACAGTTTTTCATAATAAAATGTGAGGCTGGTGTTTTCAGTATCCACTCTGGACACAGTGATCTGGTGTGGAAAAAAAAACACCTGCTTCCTTCACCTGATTGTGTGATGATTAATACCTACTGTCCAAACAGTCACCAGCACCAAGTATATAACTAAAACAGTTACAGTCATGAATCTGTTTCAACTGCAGTCAAAAATATGAAAACATCAAAAATACTACCAGACAATTTGGAAAGGCAAGGCGATGACTCATGCAGCTGTTGCCCCTGGTTCACTCTTGTTATTGAGTGAAGACATGGAGTGAGGATTGGTTCAGAATAACACCTTGAATTGTGCTGTCTCATTCAAATGGCAAACTCGTGTCACACGTCTCCCCCCACATTTGAAAATGCCATACTTGCCACAAAGGGCAGAAAATTACTAAATAAATAGGAAAAACTTGGGCTAACATGAGGTACCGAAATAAAAGTATGATGATTCAGTCATACTATATATTAACATAGTGGAGTCTACGTAATGTTGTCAGTGCTCACATGAAAAAAACAACAACTATTCCAACTATAAATACGTACACAGAAATTTTAGTCACAATATTTGAATAGCAGCTGGTGTGAGCTTTTTATTGACTGATATTTTCAGTGTAAAACATATGCTGCAGTATGTTGGGGGTGACGATGGCCTGTGTGTGTGTATGTGTGTATGTGTGTGTGTGTGTATGTTGACGCTCTTGCTCATTTCCAGTCAGAGCACCCGTAGGGCATCTCTGTGTGGTCACTGTAGGGTGTCCTCCTGTCCTTTCCTCTCTTCAGCCACACCATCCTAACCCAATCTGACACATTCAGTGTCCTACTCTCATGGATATATGTGACTGTGTGTGTGTGTGTGTGTGTGTGTGTGTATAGTGTACGGGTGTGTTCGGGCTATGTTTTTATCTCTAGGTCCTATAGGATTTGATTAAAGACAGTGAATAATATGTCTCTAACAGGGGCGTAGTGGACGTGGGGTACACAGGGTACATGTATCACAGCTGCCATATCTGTCCCCTATGTCCCCTGCACTTTTTCATACTGTAAGGCAAGTTGGACAGCTGTTCAATTCATTTTAACAAGCCAGAGCTTGTTTTTCCAAGTTGTCCTGAAAGCACCATGATTGAGGTGTGCACTTGCTTTTGCTTTGGTTATCATCACAGCATAGAGGCATGCTCCCTCTGTAAGCGTTGGGTGAGGAGGCTGTACAGCAAGCAAGCCAGCAAGAGGCAGAAAACCCTGCACTCGTTCTTCATATCAAACCATGTAAACTGAGTTATGTGGTTTTTGATAACAGTTAGCCAACATTAAAGCCCCGCTACAGTCGGTATTACTTCCTGTTTAACAATTAACATTCTCTCTTAAACAGAGAAGCAGGGTGTGGCAGCACTCTTTACCGCATTCTTATTTTTTTCTAATGGGACTTTTCAACTTTTTGAGTGAAAGTTGTTCGCTTCCCAGCATCCAGACCTGTTAGGGGCTGATGCTGGTGGATGGTGCAAACATACTAAAATAAAGTGGAGGGCAACTACACGTACAGGTATAACTAAGACGTAGACAGCAGCTCAGTGTTGGGGGCACATACTGTATTTTCTCCCAGAACACGACAGTGTTACAGTACCTCTCATTTATATACAGTAGAATCATACTCCTCTTCCCATGGATGTATTTGTTATGAGAGGCGATCAGTCCAGTCGGACAGGATATCCAAAGCCGGTCATGTGTAGGTCCACGCTGCTATCTGCTTCTTCCAGCCACATCTCAGTAAAGTTTTTCTAAATTCACGTCTACATCTTGCGTAGGTCTCGAGTTAATCTATCTCGTAATGAATGGACTGCACATTGGAGAGAAGGACAGTTGGGATGGGTGGAAGCCAGCACCTGCCACTGAGCCCATATTTCCTCAGCACCATCTCTCCTTCCTCTTTTTCTTCTGTGTTTCTTAGTCCATATTCCACTCCCTGTAGGATTTAGGCTACAGTACTTCATAACTAATGGGGGATGTGCAGACAGTCATCACCTACTGCTGGTGACCAAAGAGCAAGTAGTAACTCTTGGTTGTAGGCAATTTTCTCAAGGCCTTGCTGCCACCATCAAGGTGCCCAAAGGTGAATCTATGCAAGAGAGTCCAAAGTGCAGCCAAAAACAAAAAAACCCGCAGACACCCTTCATGGTTAAATAAGTTTCCTCATGAACTCCATGCCTATAAAAGTCCAGTTAAAATTTTAAAAAAGTGAAGGCACAAAGACAGACATACAAGCGCAAACACACAAGTATAAGCACAAGCTGCCCCTGGGTTGACAAACCAGCAGTTTATCATCCTGAATGTTAATTTACAACTTTTTAAACTTTTGTTTTTACTTTGCAAAGAGGAAGAAAGACATCATTCTTATGTTAATGCCGTTTATAAATGGTCATCTCTAATGTGCTGCTGTCGTGGTAAGTTTTAAGTTTGCGCACTTCAACTTCATACTATCTGAACATGGTGTCAGGGTAAAAAATAATAAACTAATTAATCTGAATTGGAAGTAAAATAAAAGTTATCTTATCAATGTAAGAAAAATGATACTTTTTCATTATCATATTATTACCATCTTTCCTTCTTATTTTCCTCTCTGCTTCCCTGCGCCACTCTCTTCCTCTCCACACACAAGGAAAGTTACAGAGGAAGTTCGCACAACTCCTGTGGCTTGGGTGGCTTTTTAAGTGTTCTTTATTCATGTGTTATTTGTTTATGTGGATTAATTATTAAAAATTTGGTGCATTTTACAAAGGTTCAAGTCTGCAGATAATGATTCCTCTCCATTCTCTCCCAATGGGTTGTGTTTGTAATTTTCTTGAATATAAAAGTTGCATAATTCATGTGTATCGGCGGGCCACATCTATTAATTATGTCAGTCTTTTAGGTGCTCGCGTCTTTACCACGTCTTCTTTTCCTTTTATTCTTTCTCCCTCTCTTCCTCTCTTCCTCTCTTTCTATCGTCTCCACTGAATCACAACAGCAATAAAGACATCCTTTGCAGTTTTTTCCCCTCTGTTCCTCTCTCTTATTAGTCAGTTCATGAGGGTCAAATGGACTGTGTCCAACTTTCAACTAGAAAAAGATGAAAGGAAACAGTAGAGAAAAGGAAAAAGTTTGCAGTGGTGCTGTGATGTAAATGCCCTTATTTAGTAATTTATAGAAGAGGGAATTGAGCTCAACTCTGTGGAGATTCATAAACTATTGATGTGTCTAATCTTTCAGATCCTGCCAACATGATGATCATGATCTGTGTTAGCGTGAGATGCTCCCCCCCACACCCTCCCTCCTTCTCCTTCCTCTCCTCACCCCCTCCCCCACAAGTCTTGTTTCTGTCACTTTCCCCCCCGTTCTCGCTTCGCCTTCACTTTCACTCAAAATATTCAACACTGTGTTTTTCATCACAAAAAGTCTTGATCAGGTCTGTAATGTCTTATTGCAATACATCACTCTTGTCAAAGCTGATAACATTAGCAACATTCAACTAAAGTTGCTGTAAAAAGCTGTGTGTTTGTCAAAGCTGGCAATATAAACACGTTTAGCACAAAAAAAACATAATATAACATATTAAACCTCAGCTCTCTATGTGTGTCCAATGAGTGAGGCAAAAAACTAATGCATGTCTTATAAAAAAACCATGTTATTGTATTGCTTGTCGTCCTCTCCCCGGCCTCCACTAACCTCTCCTCTCACCGATGTGGGAAAATGTGACTGTAAAACACCCAACAACTTTCCTTTCTCTTTGTACAAAAGGAAAAAGAATAAAAGAAAATAAAGTAAGGCCCCTACTCTCTGCAAAAGTGTAAAAGATAGTGACACCTTCTGTCAGTTCTCTTCATGAATGAGCTCTCTGACCTCTGACATTCAATTCATCACCTGCGGCCTGATCTCACCCTAAATTCAACTTAAACCTGCTCCACCAATTCATGCAAACACAATGATTGCTATTAGGAACAGATGAAAACAAAAACATCCAATTTCAACTATATAACATAAATAAAACAATCAGAATATATAAATGCAATTGTTAAAATTACTTAAAGTGATAAAGTACTATAACCTGTATGTTGTACAAAACTGCAATAACAGAACACATACAGATCGAACAACCAAAAAAACATGTTTGCTACATGTGTGTGCGTCTCAGTATGCTTCAGTCTTCACATAACAGACTCTCCATCCTCCATCAGTTGTAATAATGTGTGGTATAATCAGACACAGTTAACAAAAGCAACAGCAGGAATAAGGAAAGAAATCTATGCACATCTAAATAATACAACCATCAGTATACGCCAAATCTCCCAGGCTACAATCTCCCCCCTAAGGGTGCATGCCTGGAGCTTATTTGTATACAAAACAAATCTAATGTATGCTTTCAACACATATTTAACATATGCCACTCACTGATAAATTATTCAAGAAAAGGGGCTTAAATTTTTAATCGTCAATGTTTCGTCTTCCCAATAAGTAATGAGGAAATGGGAGGACAATGGGTCCGAAGAGAGGAATGAAAATATTTTGTTGACGTTAATTGAATGTAATAGTGATGTTACCGTAATGTCACGTGCGCACAGAGTAGTGTGTAGATGAAATTCACTTTTTCTTCAGCTTCTGTATCTAATAAATCTCGACAGCTACACTCATCTCTCCACATTTCGACCCCTTGTACATTTCTCTCTCACTCTATGAAGCTTTTGCAGAAAAACATCACATTGCTGTAAACACGCAGATACAGTAGAGGAAACGTTGCAGCAACTAATTTTACTCCACACACACCGGCTAATGCAAAAGATCTCCCCCTATACAAACACACATGCAGGCGTCAGTCCGAGTCAGTAACCCACATCTGTGCATTGACTAACACATGAGCTCACCCAGAAGTTGAACCATGAAGGTTAGATGTGTTCAGGAGGTGATTTGCGACACACAGATGATTCACAATGCGCCCATGCAAACTGTTGTTCAATATAATAAGCATTCGGATGCATGGCAAAAAATAAACACAGGCAGGCGGACTTGGAACCAATAGGACACACAGATGTAAACACATATGGTAATTTCTATGCATATGTACATAAATCCATGCATACACACACAATATAGAATCACACCTGCACCCTCGCAGGCAGTCACAGTGAAAATGTTCTGTCAGTCCGTCTTTCTTCCAGATGTTAACTGTGTGTTTCTGTAATGCCTTTGTCTTTGCCACAGGCATGTTTACTCACACATACACACTCAATAAAATGCTCAGACACAAATGTACGCATAAATGTCGCAGGCGCACTCATGCAGTCCCTGTGTGTCTTTGCCCTCAGCATGTTTTCATGCTATCGACAGGAAAAATGGTAAACATGTGTAAACATGTCACAAGAAAAAGGACAATGAGTGATAACTTGAATTTTTCTCAAACAATCAGATTTATCCTGAATAAAAAACAAAATATTAGGCATATTATCATTATTAGTCTGTCACTGGTGGACTCAATGTGAGGTAGGTGCCCCCATGTTTGGAAAAAATTAAATAGATATGAGAGTGCCCTCTTGGATGCTCTCATGGCAGCTAAAACATGATGAAGTGCCCTCCAGTAGGCTACGCCCTTCCAGTGGAAGAAACGTAATGAAGCACCCTCTAGGGTGACACTAAGGCAAGACGCCTGCCAAGCTTTAGACCACTACTTAAGACCAGCAAACAAAAACACTGATTGCTTTTGGACGACCCTTCGTGGCATTTCCACCAATGTTAGTGGCACCAAATTTTAGTGGGTTGTTTTTTTTTACCCAACCTAGCTGTTTTTTACTGATACATCACAGTGTTTCCCAGTGGCATTTGACCCACCAAACCAAGGTGTTATTCATTGACACATCACAACATTTGAGCCACAGAACCTGGGCAGATGATACTTACTGATACATGGCAGCATTCCCAGTGGCATTTTCCAGTGAATTTTGTGGCAACAAAAGTTGGTGTTTTAAGCCAAAACATGATTTTTTCCTAACCATAAAACCAATTGTTTTGTTTGTTTGTTTTGCCTTAAACTAACCACACCTTCACCATAGCATTGTTGAGAAATGTTAGGTTTCAACATATTCTTCACAAAATAATGTACAAATGTAACTTATCTGTGGTTTGCAGAAACATACAGTGTGTACATTTTACTGCAGATTAAGTTGTAAACATCTACTCCATATAATTCAGAAACAAACACTGTATTTTTAACTCCACTACAATTATTTGATAATTCCAGTTACTAGTTACTCAACAGAGTAAGGCTTGTAATACAAAATATAATCAACAAATAAATTATGACATAATATTACAGGCAGTGTTGGTCTTGTTACTTTAAAAATGTAATATATTACTCATTATTCGTTACTCTTTTCAAAATATATTAATTACTTACTACTCCTTGCCAACAGTACTTTGTTACACTACTCATTATATTCCTTTCACGTTACACCCCATAAAACTGGCAATTGTGTATCTCCCCAAAATTCAGATGCATATCTGTGAGTGAATGGGTTATTGCAGGTAAGTGTAGCTACTGTAAGGCTAGATAGCATGCTAATTTTTTTTTTTTTTTTTTTTTTTTTTATTACCTGGAGGTCTTCAGTTGCCTGTGACCGGTATTTTCTGATGGCTCAGCCCGAAAGAGTCACTTATGGAACAACATTTCATTTTTAATACACCCAGCCACAAGCTTCATTACTCCTTTGTAGCTGCAGCTGTTCACAAGTAAAATCCAGCTGTGGTTGTTTAGCCAGTGTACAGTGGCTACAGCTGACCTCCACGGCCACAGAGGGCTCACCTTTGGTGAGGTGTATTTCCTGGAGCTTCACGATGTTGTGCTGTCAGTTGTAGTAGCCGAGGTGTTTTAGACTGGAGGTTTTAGGTCGTAGTCAGTGAAAAGAGTTTTAGTACAACTACCTGCAGCAACAATGTTCTTGTCATCTTTCGTCCCAACAAAATCAAAGTAATGGTAATATTTCCAGTCACTGACGTAAGAATTTTCATCTTCAAAACTACGAAAAAGTGAGTCCACTGCTGTGATGTTGTATTTCAAGGTGCTCGCAAGTAGTGATGTGATAACAAAAGTAATGCTGTGATGAGTTGTTTGTTTTTGGGGTACCTGTAGTATTATTACTGAAATTTTATTATATGATTATATTACACTTATATGGTTACACTACTCTTTACTGAAAAAAAAAAAAAAAAAATTCTATCACATTGCTAGTACTTGTTAGTTATTGTGACGGTGGAGAATATAGTTGGGTTTCGATAGCATTTTATCAAATCCAATTTCATATTCAAATCTACTTTCTGAATCAGAAGCCTTTCAAATTTCTCATATGGGTTTAGCTTTCAACATTTGCAAGTAATTTAGGTTATACATAACCAAAACTTGAAGATCTGTAATCACATTATATTAGCTGAGAGGGCAGAAACAGAAACACTGCACAGTTTTGCATGTCAGTCTCATAAATATTCACAATTTTTAACATATCAAGCAAAATAAAGGTGTATCCAATTATATCGTATTTTTCACAATCTATTTTTTTCAAATACTGGACATCTGAATGCAGATCTATTTTAATTAATCAGCTAATTAAAATATCATACATGGAGGTTAAAGTGGAACATTCTACTGAAATTGATTTGATGTAATGAAATCAACTCAAAATCAAAACTTGCATGGCTGTACACAGGGTTTTAGAAATACAGAGGCCCCACAACTTGTAATTATAGAAATGTGTCTCTAACAGTACATAAACTGAAGCAAAACGTGTGTTGTGCAATGATATATTTATACAATATTATTACACTATAATTATGCTAGGTAGCTATAATTGAGCCTATAGGTTCCACTATAATTACCAGAGAACATACAGTACATGTCTCTGTGGTAATGACATTGTTTAAATTGGATCAGGTCACTTTGTGTTTGTGTTGAGCAGCACAGGGACACAATACTAATTTTATTTACTCTATGTGGGACCACATGACATTTCTTTTCCTTGTCCTTTGTCCCACTAAATGACATCTTTTTTTTTTGATTGGCTCTAGTTTTCAAAAGTCAATCCACTGCAGGACAAACGCTGCTCTAAAATCTGGCTTTTATCCAATGGTTGTGAAGAAAGCAGGGAAGGCTGTCATGCTGGGGCTGTGTTTGATGTCAATCAAATTGCACACAGGTGGGTCAGGTGCAGGTTAACCTGTCACCGTCTTTGCGATGCTACACCCAATGGGGAAAATTGCAAGTCACCAAAAAGTCACAAGCTAGTAGTAGAGTATCAAGCAGATTTAGGCGAAATATGATGCAAACTACTACAAAGAAAAGGAAACACAGCTACAACTAAGACTGGGAAACTACTTATAACTGTGTGAAGACAATGGAGGGGGATTCTTACAGAGTGTTTTGCAAAATTTTTCAAATTGACAGAGGGGAATACGACATGATTCACATGTGAGTGTCACAAGAAACGTGTCAATCTATGGATGCGTTTCTACTGAAACCAAAAGATGATTGCCTGACAGGTAAGGTAACAGCAGCTAAAATAACTACCGTCTACCACACTGTGCAGCACAAAGGGTAGAATAGAAATGTTTATTTTTTAAGTTATTATATCAAAATGTTCTACCTTTTTGTGCCTCTCAGTATTGGTAACATGTCCAACATTGTTTCACACAAACATACTCTGTATCCCACATTTGGTTTGTTGGGATTTGATCACTGTAGCAGAGTGGGCTTCACTGGCTCTTCCTCTCCCATCTTCTCTTTTTCTCTTTCTCAGTCTTGTCATGTTCTCTACGCTTTCCAAAGCTGAGCTTTGATTGATCGAGGCTTTTCATTTTCGTCTCAGAGGAGAGAGTAAACACAAGGTCAATTGGTATTTATATGTAAATGTTACCAGCTTCTGATCATCTTGCAATTAAAACAAATATATAAGGGTGAAGGTGACTGATGGCATTGGCCAATGTTTAACGTAGTGCGACAGCACAGGGTCAGGTTGGTCAGATCAATGGCATTGAACTGCAAACAGTCCACAAGTTAAACTGTCTTGTTACATGTATGACCGATGCGTGGATTCAGCTGCCTGTCTGGTTTGATTAGAACCACCGTGTTGGGCAAAGATTTTATGGTAATGACAAGACCAAACATTTTACCATCCACACACAAGCTATGATCACATGATCACATGAACGTGCTGGTAATCTTGGTCTTGTAAATTATTTTTGCTGCACTGCAGCAAAGTTATTTTCAGGCCATTATTTCAAGACTTCGATTGCACCTTGGACAAAATACCAAGTTTCGTACCTCGGTGACCTCGGTGATGGGTATGTGCGACCATGCTCTGGTGGTCTTCTTAACCCACAAAAACACAAAGTCAACTCGCAGTTGTCGCGTGATGTATATTCTGCTGGCTGCTACCTGAATACTTTTTGACAAACAAACAAAAAAGGAGAGAAGGAACATTTGATGAGAGATTTGTTAGTGTCAGAGCTTGATGAATCCCAGATATTTTGCACCAGATCCAAAATGGAACCAGCTATTTGCGCCAAACCCTTCTGCCTCTCATTTTATACCAAGTCAGCATTGATTTATAATAATGACCACTATATGGAAAAGCAGGAAACTGCAGTTGAAAGCTCTGATGAAAAAAGTAACAAGTGGTTCTTGAGTTCAGATTTTCTTTGTCAAATTATTTTTATTTGCCTGAACTTATCTAAACCTTAACCGTGGTGATTGCAGATCGAGAAAAGGTCAAACACAAAGACAGACAGAAAGTAAGTGTGGAGAGAGGAGCAACATAACAACTAATAACGACCTTTTCTTCACTATAACCTTTCCTCCTGCCTTTGTTCTTATTACTCTCACTCCCTCCATCCCTTCATGATTTTCTCTTTCACTAAATGCTTGTCAGGCCTACCGTTGCTTTTCTGTCCCTCTCTGTCACTCTGTCTGTCTCTCTGCATCCTCTCTCTGGGTAAGAATAAGGAGCAGCAGTGCTATTCAGACCGATAATTACATTTCTGTCCTTTGTTGGAGCCGAGTGTTATTTTCCATTAATGGTTGGACATATTATATAAGAGAGTCTTTATGGGAGTGATAATGGTTGGGGACAGAGGAGATGGCGAGCTGGCAAGTGTATCAGTGTTGCTCTTTTTCACAGAGGGGGCACGGTGGAGCTTTCATTAATCCTTTAAGAGTACACACCTAACCCTTCTGACACTGAACACACACGTGTGCACAGCTAGATACAAGGGGAAAAAGTGACACACAGATACACTCATATGAGCATATATGGTCACCCCCCCCCTACACATGCCCGGTTCACACACATCAGCCCCACTCACCATTCAGAAAAGCAGAGAAATAGGCCATGGTGATATGCTGATGCAGAGGTTATGCCCACTTTCATGGTATAATTTATTCATCTGTTGTTTGCAAAATGCTGTATGAAATATAGATGGTCTGAGTTTGGCTTTAATGTTTCATACAACCACGACTGTGGGAGCAGGAAGGCTTAGAAACATGGCCTCCTCCACACACTCACTTAAATTGCACAGGATGGATGAAAAGAGGAAGCAGAAGATGACAAGGTTAGTTACATGTTTATTTTAGCATGTTGCACTTATATGTTTACTATGTGTGTATCTTGTTGAATGTAGATTCAGTGTGTGGGTAGGGGTGGATGGATGGTTAGCAAAGAGAATCACATGTTTAATGCCAGTTCTGTAAAATGTATTCTTAAATGTGAGCTGGACAAAATGACGAAAACAATACATGACAAAGAATTTAACTTAAAAAATAGACAAGGACATTCTGACTATTTAACATGCCTTATAGAAAAGCTGTAATCATTCCTTCTTTAAATGCTAGCCACGACCTTTGTAGAGTGACAGCACAAAATTCTGGTCTTTTTCACTACGTAGTTTCCTCTCTCTGGTTCCCCACAATGTTTTCTTGCTGAGCTGTGGCAGAGGCATATAGGTCTTGCCAGTTGTATGTATATATATATATTTTTTTTTTCTCTTCATCATGTTTGGTGAAACTGTCACTATGTTCAGAAATAAATGAGACAGATAATCTGTGAAAAAAATCATTCTCATCTGACTACTATTGCCCTGTTGTGCTTCAAATGGCATTACTGCATGTAAACAAAAACAACCAATCATTCATTCATTTTCCGTAACTGCTTATCCTGTTAGGGGTCGCACTATGGCTGGAGTCTATTCCAGCTGATATTGGACAAGATGTACACTATGGACAGGTCAAAAGACAGTATAAGGAAAATAAAGTGTTTTTTTTAAATGCTCAATCATGTAAACATGCTCTAGAAACTGTACAAACAAGGACGAACCTGAAAATGAGCATAATAGGTCCTGTTTAAGATGACTTGAAATAAACTGAACCTACCCTTTAAAAAAATTGACGGATTAGCAGTACAAAAACACTGCAAATGTATTTTGTCAGTATGG
This sequence comes from Chaetodon striatus, assembly GCA_029783705.1. Classification (NCBI taxonomy): domain Eukaryota; kingdom Metazoa; phylum Chordata; class Actinopteri; order Chaetodontiformes; family Chaetodontidae; genus Chaetodon; species Chaetodon striatus. The sequence goes on along the minus strand of JAPZEB010000022.1, from coordinate 35,150,949 downwards.
ACAGTCATCTTTTTGGAGTCAGCAGGTGTGATGATTTCTCTTCACAGTTGCATGACACCAAAAAATGTTAGGGTTGTGCAAACACTGGTCACTCATGATGTCGTCATATTCCTTCACAGATCACACAACTCATGAACACCAGCAGACTACAAACCACATCTAAATGGTATTAAACATTTATGGGAAATTCTACTGTCCACAGTGACACAGCATGTCAGCACCATAATTTGGCACGTTTCTTGTTTAAACAGGATATCACGTAACACATAAAATGATATAATGACGATAATGATTTAATGATAACACAGGGAGGGATCAGACAGAGTGTAGGTGACCATCAGATATGAGGAGCCCTTTGAAATGGTGAACATAAATCGGTGATAGTTTTAAATGGTGCATTTTGTATTTAAACCACATTATTTATGCATGATTACAGCCCTCATTTCAGCTGCTTTATTTGGTCCACGCCTAAGTTGGTATATCTGAGTAATACCGGCAACCTTAACTATTATAATAACAATTATTTCAGCGTTATTCACCGTATATCTACTCTGCTGTATGGATGAACAGCTGGGATGTATGGTTGGCTTGTAAATTGACCATCATTGATTGTCTGCAGCTGTGGTTTTCCCATGAGGCTTGAACATGAAGGGATCAATGTGCTTTGGTAAAAGGTAAACCATAAAGCTGCCGCTGTATCCTGTAATGTGGATTATGCACAGACCAGTTCACATGCAACAGCAGTTCACTTCCTACATGATGCAGATCACTGAGGAAAAAAAAAAACAAGCACTGGGGTAATGTATAGAAAAATGATAATAACGCACTCTGCCAGAAACACCTTTTCACTTTCACTTCACAATAAATCCAATATAGAATTTAAATAAACCATGGTAAAAAAGGGATTCTGCAATGCTGTCCGGGAAGGGAAAAACGTATATAGCAATGCACCACACACCCATCACTTCTACGGCTAGAGCAAAGCATGATGGGAGGTGACAGTGCTGCCTCGGGCAACATGGGTGAAAGAGAGGAGACAGAGATAGAAAAGGGGATGGGAAGCGGAGGATGGGGTGAGCTGTACTGTTACATCAGTCTATATAACGATGCACACACATAGAAATCATCCTACAGCAGTAAATGAGGTTAAAAGGACAGAGGATCGGCCCAGTGGATTTCCTCCTCTGATATTTTTGAGTTCGAGGTGAGGACAGAGTGGTGATAAACACTTAGGTATTCCATACAGGTGGTTTTGTAGCTTTAAATTTGAACAATTAACAATAACATGTTAATTACTGAGCTTTAGATGTGGTAATAGGTTCATTTTGTTCTTCAGACAGAGCCAGGCTAGCTGTTTCCCTGTTTCCAGTGTTTGTGCTAAGCTAAGCTAACCGGCTGCTGCATCAAACTACATATTTACCCAACAGACATAAAATGGTTTAACTCTTCTCATCCTGCTCTTGGCAACAGAGTGGTGCAGTAATCAGCTTTAAAACCCCAAACTGAGTTAAGATTTTTGCACTCCTGGTTCCCTCATGAATTCAGTAGGGTTTTTTGAATGAGCTTTTGGTTAAATGCCTGAAATAATGTCTGTGGTTAACACAAGCTTAAGAGACTTTCATATTGTGTTCTACAATGTAAAATCCATTAGTATATACCCCATTCATGAATTTTTAAGCTTTTTGGTGTCTTAAAAAGTGTTCACTAACAAGTGGCTAAATGAGACTGCAGAAAGTCATCACGCCAAACACTGCTTTACAGCCTTGTTGTGGTGGTGACGTCAAGTCACGCGCCCGTATATTTATAGCCTAACGTTAGCTTTTTACCTCTGGCAACTGCATTTCCGCTTCAAAAATCAAAAAAGTGAAAATGTTAGCGTCTATGTCGGTCTACAAAAAAAGTCATCCTTGCAACACTCCATAAAGCAAATAAGCTAAATTCCCAACTTTCCTTGTTGGGAGTAAGTATTACCTCCTCAATAGCAACAATTATAATGCAATAAATGGCTTAATTCATAGTGTCCTTGGCTTCGTCAGATCCACCCCTCACTCCTTCACAGCACCAGCTTCGCGCCCAATTATGGTCACTCCTGGCTCCAAAAAACCAAGATGGCGACAGCCAGAATGGGAGTCCACAAACAAACTGGTGACATCATGGTAGCTACATCCATTATTTTTACAGTCTATGTAACGCACTGGCATGAGCCAAGAACAGTGGTGCAGCAGCAATGTAAAATGAGGCTGCAACTAACAATTATTTTTAATTATCATTTAATCTGTTCAACAATCATGTAGTCCATGAAATGTCAGATTGAGTGAGACATGCCCATCACAAGTGTCAGAGCCTGAGGTGATGTTTTCAAAGTGCTTGAAAATAATAGAAAATCCTCATCATGAGAAGCTAAAACTAGCTTGATATTTTTGCTTGATAAATGACTTAAACAAGTACTTGATTATCAAAATTGTTGTGAGTTTATTTGGTATCAAAGCAATAAATTAACTTAATGTAAAATACTCCATTTGCAGTGAGTCGACTGAGACATACAAAATAAGGTCACAGTGTGGAGCCGCAAAAACAGCATTCACTAGTCAGAAGTTACCAACCTCACAACCTTGCCTCTTATTAGCAACATATTAACACTCCAACACAGGCAAACAACAACAAAAAAAACATCCCATATTAGACTCTGAAAGTCAAGTTGTTTGTTCTTGTATCAAGAGGATGCGTGTGATTGATTACATCGTGCTGAGAAGGATCCGACATGGTGTCCTTCAGCTCCACCATCATTACATGTACCCACAAAGGTAACATATCAGAGTAATCAAAACAACATATCTTCCTCATAATGCCCTGTAATGAGATTTCCAGCCACACATCCATTGATTTCAGCCTGCCTGTACCCTCTCAAACAAAAAACAGGCTGAAATTGGTTCTGGCACCGAGAGGTACTGAAAAACAGAGAAGAGAAAGAAAGCAAAGAAGCTCGACTGTTTGTTAGGATCGATGTTATGACGGATCACTGTGGGTTGATATAGCGACATCTATGTGAGGTGTGCGCAGAGAACATGTTTGTGTGTTTGTGTTTGCTAAACCATATTTAGCATTTGCATATGCATGGAGTGTAAATGCACAGCCATCCATGTGTGCATGCATGTGTATATGCATGCATGCATGTGTTTACATTATGTGACAAAATGTGTTTAGTTGAATGATTTTTGATTCTTTGAGAGAAGATGCTCGTCTACATGATCTAAAGACTTGTAATTAGCTACTATAATGAACCATTATCCAGATGACACTCATGATCGAAACCAATTTGTACGTACTCCTGTTGTGTGTGACCCTTTTGTGTGTGTGTGAGTGCATGTGCGTGTACCTGTATACATGTGTGTCTCCCTGTATTTGTCATGTTATTTGAGAGTTGCCAGCAGGTTTTCTCATTAGTGAAAAAAGAAAGCTCTTTCATGCCTTTAACCCACGAGACTCTAAAGATAAAGGGAGAAAGAAGGGGATGACAGACAGGGGCTGGGAGGGGGATTACAGAGAAAGACACTATGATTGACTTACTGAGTGACTTAATACGTTTTTAAACGAAAGGAAAAAAGAAAACTGGCGTGAAAGCAGAGGGAAAAAATAAGAAACAAAAACTAGTAAGGTCGAGGCAGAGGGAGGCAGACAGGGCAGACAGCAGACATAACATTATTTATGGGCTGGGAGTAAGGTAACATGAAGCTACATCACAGATTGGATTTGTCTTCTAAAAGCCAAGCGAAGACTCTGAAACACTCATACACGCTAACAACACACATGCACGCACAGTAGTGAACTAACACACCTCTAATCCCATTCATCTATCAATATTTCAGCGTGGAAGAGTGGGAGCGTCACTGTTACTAGGCAGATTAAGAAACAATAATTTACAAATCATAATTATGATCAACAAATGGAAAAAAACATACATGAAAGATTAAAAAGAGGAATTACAAAATCACCTGAGTCATGTTAGATAGATAATTAGTGAGCTAATAGATAGACAGACAGACAGACAGACAGACAGACAGATAGACAGATAGATAGATAGATAGATAGATAGATAGATAGATAGATAGATAGTTAGAGCTATAGGGCCGCTACGAAGTCCCTTCTTTATGTCGCCTTGATAGGCATGACATGTAACACAACATCGTCGGCCTCCTGTGTGACATATAAGTACTTTCTAAACAATAGCAATGACATTAACATGATAAATATTGATTATCATGATTAATATTTCAGGGCTGTTCCTACCTCTGATGCCAGCTTAAAGGTGAGACAACTCTGTCCCCCCATTCAACGGTTGTACCTTTGATACAGAACAGCAAGGATGTGAAATTCCTGCCTTGAAGAGGCAGTGTAAAAGGGGCTATTGAAAGATAGATTATAGCTTGCTATCAGAGACCTGGATGGATGGATGGATAGAGAGATAGATAGATAGATTGCGCTATAGGGCCGCTACAAAGTCTCTTCTTTATGCTGCCTTTGCATTTTTACACAGAACCAAACAACAGCTCGTTTGAAGTTTTTGATAGCATGCCGGCATCATGGACACAAAGGAGGTGTGATGGTCGTGACATGTAATACAACAGCGTCAGCCTCTAGTGTGACATATAGGTACTTTCTAAACAATAACAATGGCATAACATAGCAATAACAATCATTTACCATCCCTGTTATATGGCAACTAATGTGGTCTTCTGCTCGGAGGGTAAGGAGCTCCTGGACCTCACTGTTTTCCCAATTTGTAATATTTCAGCCACGGTTCTTCCTCTTTGAGTAAGCTGCTAACTGGTATCAGCTACATTTTGAATATCCCGTAGTGGGCTGCATGCACAACACATCATCAAAACATCACACCCGTACCGCCCATGATCCTGTCCTGCCAGCTGTCCTGTTTATACAGACCTTGTTTTGGGGCTGTTACCACCTCCGATGCCAGCTTAAAGGTGAGACAACTCTGTCCAACCTTTCCTTGGTTATACCTTTTATACAGAATGGCAAGGAGACATAACGGTGTGAAACTCCCGCCTTGAAGAGGCAGTGAAAAGGGGCTAACGATAGATAGATAGATAGATAGATAGATAGATAGATAGATAGATAGATAGATAGATAGACACAGATACTTTCACAGAGAGCTTTGAGCACTTAGTAAAACACCATGTACACTAAACGCAGGTCATTGCTAGTATTGCAATATTTAGTGGCTTGTGATTATCAGAGTCTCTGTATGCCACATCTAACTAATGTGCACCCACTGCATGCTCCCCTCCTGCACCCATCACCTCATTGGTCTGGCTGCAGAGACAGAGGGCTGGCAGGCTGGGTGGAGGGACTGAATCAGTATCCAGGGAGAAAGAGGGGGGATCACATCTGGACCACAGACTGAACGAGAGGAAGAGCAGGAGGAGGAGGAGGATGGGTGGAACATAGTACACTCAGTTGAATGAATCATTGCCCTAACACACACACACACACACACACACACACACAGACACATACACACACACACACACACACACACACACACACACATACACACACACACACACACCGTCACCCCATCTACCCTTCCCCACAGCATGTTGCACCCTGCAGCACCCACTGCCATACAGCTGCCGACCCCCCTTTTAAAACACTCTAACACAGACGTAGTTACAGCGCATTCAACTCACACAGAGGCTCAGACAGCCACACGCATGTTGTATCCAATTTAATTTCCATTTCATATTTTCCCCATCTATCCACCTCAACAAAGGAAACTTTATGGAATGCCACATTAACACTCCTTTCATCAGCACTGAATTTGCATTTATGCATGCTTGAAAATTTCAGATCAATTTATAGGAGCGCCCTGTGGTCATGTTTGGCCTGTTATAAATATCAACTCCCAACTAATGGCATTTACACTGACATTTCTACCACTCTGTTTTCCTCCACAGATGGCGTTAATGTTTTTGGTAATGCCCAGCGTGCTGCGAAGCCTCCTTATGAGAACTTTGCCCCTCAGCTTTTTTCCTCTGTGTGTGTGTTTGAGTGTGTTTTCCACAGGCACGGACACACACATAGACACAGTCAGGCAGTCAATGGAGCTCCAGTGTGGTGCGGTGATTGTGATGGTCAATGTGCTCTGCTGTGTGACTGCATGCCCCCAAGACTGAGGCTGAGTCTAGACACGAGTCAGCCAAGCCGCCCTGCTGACCTATATCCTACAGTTACACTAAGTGAGAGACATAGAGAAACATGGAGAGAGAGGGGAAGAGCAAGGGAATAGAGAGCGGGATGTGTGTGTGTGAGGGAGGGGGGGGTGGGCACGAAGAGAGAATGCAGAAAGTGAAAGGCTGCCATAAAGTAAGAGAGCAAATTGAGAGAAGGGGAAAGAGATGGGAACGAGAGACAGAGAGCGAGCGAACATGCAGACAGGAAAGAGGGGGATGGAGAGGGGAAAAGAGGGAAAGTGAGGGAGCGATGCGGCTATGGATAATTCAGAATGAGTTAAAAGGGGGAAGGGATAGGAGGAGAGGAGAGATTGGAAGTGGCAGCCACTAAAGCAAAGGGAGAGCGATGGCTAAGTACAGTATGTAAAGCAAAAGAAACAGAAGAGAGAGCACGGAAAAAAATCCCAGGAGGAGGACAGTGACAGACACATTCAGTTACCAGCATAATATCATAGAATAGCATCAAAACTTGCATCGGGATACTACCTTCCAACCCTCTTTAATATGACTGTCATTATTGTAATATATTTATCGCATTTTTATCATGTAAATAACCACTTTGTTTGAAATTCTGACTAAACCTTCAGCTGATTTCCATAGCTGGTATGGAAGGCAGTTATCAATTAACCATTTATGAATTTTGAAACCCAGCTGCTTCTGTGTGTAACCTAAAATACTATTATTTTAGTAGTCATTAAATTGTGCATAAGTAATAATAATTTGCTGATACAGAATATTTGTTAAGCTGCACACCCAGTCCTGTCCATTAGCTTTGAATCTTATGAAATATGTGACACAAACTGCATTCAGCTGTTGGTTAAAATGCTGTGTAATGGTGGATTTATGCTTGTTGTCTTATCTAGTCAATATAATAATACCATTCTAACAAAAAAACATGCTTTTCTGCAGATTGTGTTATCAAAAATAAGCATCAGTGCTGAAATCAATGAGGTTTACAACCAAATCTCTCAACTCTTGCTGTGTCCAGTAGCATCATATTATGGTGACTACACGATCAGTGATATTGTAAATACACAATACTATTATTTTAAGCACAGCAGCCATCCTTTTGTTAAGGGTTGTACACATCCAGACTCACTAAGGCCGCTCTGAAGTAACTTAGTGTTTACCATCTCAACCATAAACCTCAATGGACAAATCATCATCTATGTCTTTCCAATTTTTTCTTTCTCTTTTCCCCATTACTCTTCCTCCCATGTATGGGAGAATGAATAGGCCCAGACAGAAGAGGACAAAGACTTAACATGTTTTTTTCTCTTTTCTTCTGCGCATTGAGAGGATGAGCTGGACTGTACTAATAGTCTTTGTGTGTGTGAATGGGACAGAGGGCTTTTTGTGTGTGTGTTCCAGACAGCGGCGCATAAGGCAGGACTTAAGTAGATGTTCGCCAAAGCGTACGTAATGCCAGGGAAATATCAACTAATCCCTACACTCTTCTACCCTATACCCCTCCCTCAACATCCATCCTTCTCCTCCTCCTCCGACTCATCATCACCATCATCATCACTATCATCATTCTACTATGCTGTTACAGTAAACTCTTAAAGTAATATTTCTCACTATTTTCTACACCTGACAAATCTGAAGAAAAAGGAGAAGTCAAAATTCAAAGATGTACATTCAGACATGCAATCACACACTGCACTCTCTCTCACACACACACACACTCCATGGGGGATTGTTGTTGTTTCTTAATCCTGGTGGATTAACAGACTAACAGACTCATTTTACCTCAACCCAAACAAAGAGAGATGTCAAATCATCCACCCAATGCTAAAGGTGATGATCGTATTAACATGATGAAGCTGTATGGGGTGTTGTGTGTGAATGTGTGTGAGTGTATTTGTTGAGGGGGCGGGGGTGTAGGGTGTGGTGTGTTAGTGGTGGGAGGCTATCTGGCAGCAACTACATGGTGAAGAAAAAAATAAAAGCAAAAGGTTGAAAATCATTACACCTGTTGGGAGATTCGTAATCCCGCTCAGACATACACAATCTCTCTTTAAAACTAAAACACACAGCAGAATCTTACATTCGAATGCGCATCAGACCACCGCATTAAAGCATGCGCCAGCACTTTGATTGCATAGGATGTCATTAGCCAATGTGCTAACTCCAATATTCTCACAGAGCTGTGAGTGTAAACTGCTTAAAGACGTAATCTTATATGCTCTGTAGGAAATGCAGCGTTCTGTCAAACAGTGGTGCTGCAGAGTGACCACTAATCCACATGCTAGACTCCAGATTAACGAGAGGGGATGGGGATGTGGGCGAGGGAGGGGTTAAAAACATGCCGCCCAGACCCACCCCCACCCCTACACCATCATCATCACACATACACACATACACACATGATCACTCCCCCTCCCTTCAGATTATAGTGCTTAGTGCTGCCCCTGTGCGACAGACAGTAAGAGGATCTCTGGTTGGCGTCCCCCAGGGCTCCGTTATTGGTCTTCTAGAAAAGCCCCCCCGGACTGGACACCTATAGATAGGGTGGTGGTCAGAGGTCATGAGTTTGGGTAAGGAATGGTATGAGATGAGGTTATAAAAGATACATCTGTTTGTTTTGACGAGAGGGATTACTGTAAATCAAGCCAGCGATGCCTCAAGAGACTAAGGAAGAAAAAAGCTTAAAAATCTGGAGATTGAAATCTGATTATGACAACATACTTCACAGAACAACAGTCCAAAATATTCAAAAATGATTTCTAATTACTCTTGAAAGGTTAAGAATGCATTAACACTCAAATCAGACACAGTTGCAGTGGTCCTCCTTAATAAAGACTAATATCAGGAAGTGTCTCTCTTCAGGCCGACCCGTCTCTCACAAACCATCAGTGAATATTAAATGAAGACGCTGATTTGCAAAGCTGTTGCCGTATCCTCCGTTGGTTTATATCATTACGAACCACTTCAGAAAATCAACATAACTATCAAGTAGCCCTGAACATGAAAGCCTTCCACAGTCCCAGTTTGCAATTTCCTCCCCATTTCAACGTCAACGTTTATTAAGCTCTCCCAAAGAAATCAACGACGACTAAATTATTTTGAGATAGAGCCTCGGGCTACAGAGGCATATTCGATATCCCTACCAAAAATATATATATATATATATATCTATATATATATATATATATATATATATATATATATTTAAATATATATACATATTAAGAGGAACAAGGAGAGAGGAGAGAGGGGGAGAATGAGTGACTCAAAGTAAAACTAGATTCAATATCTTAATGGCTTTGTGTGAAAAAAAAAACAGATAATAGAGAAATCCAATTAAAATCTGATGATTGGCACTGTGAGGTAGAGACATGAAACTGTTTGTCTGAACCACTGGCTCTATATAAAGCTTTGATTAGATGATGCTAGTAATAGTACCAGCCAGACTAATAGGTTGTATATTTTTAACTTTGATATACCACAGGCTCTAAGCACTTAACACAGATGTACAACACTGAAGCATCAAAAAGGGCTCTGACAAAGTGGCTGAATACAAACAGTGAAGTAATTCATTACAGGAAGACAAGAGGATAAAATTTTTGATTTGCATGAACACATAAAATTGTACTGAGCCACATTCATACAGCATGTGCGTGTGTGTGCATGTGTGTGGTGGGTAAGCGTTTCCCCTAATGCTTCTCAAGGTGACTTGGCCTTCCTCCTTCAGGGCTTTCCTTTCAATTCTTTTTGGGATTGAAATTATGATGAAGTAATTTTTCTACAGAAATTGCCTATGTCACTTGTGGTATCTCTCGGCAAATTTCTCAAGTGTATTTTCAATCTCTCCCTCTCTCTCTGTCCTCTTCTCTCCATCTCTCATCTCTCCCTCTTTGGCTTTCTTTCTCTTTCTCTGAGCTCTCACTTGACATGTCAATGCGTCAATGTCACATTACACGGAGGCAATATATGTGAAACAATTTGGAAAAAACGAGCAACCTCTTTATTTCGCACCAGCAAAACAGCCTGTCTTTGAGGTATACGACCATGCTCGTATATATAAATATATATATATAAAACGCATAAAAAGACACGTGCACAGACACACAAATGCACTCACAAAGACACAGACACATGTGCTCATACCCACACACACACATATAGTCTCACAGTGAAAAATCACCTGCTTGTTTCAGGGGAAAATAAGAGGCAGTGTGGAACATGTCGTCAGATTGGAGAGGGAGATTCCTCAGAGACCTGTGGCCTAATTTCTTATTTTCAAGAGGAAACTTATCTAATTATATATAAGTTAACTTCCTAGTGGTCGATTCAAGGGCAGCACTGACTGGTATGAATGAACAGCCTTAAAGGAAACAAGGCTACCACATACTGCTCTCCTAAGGCTAGTTGTTTTCTCTCTCGTCTTTCAACACACAATCATATCTCTCCACTGGTGTGCTGTTCCCACACAACAGCAGCTTCACAATGTTGTTTTGTTGTTGAGATACTGGCAACACCCAATAATCAGGGAAGTAAGTTCTGGTTTGGTTTTTTCGCACTGTGTTTGAGTTGCATTCACATTGTGTTTACATTGCATTACATCCAAGCTCAAAGATGAACAAATCCAAATTCTCTTGCTTGCTTGCTTGCTTGCATTAATTCAGACTCAATCCACATAGATTATCACCTTGTATGATGCAGATTAATTCATCAAGGTGCTTTAAACTCTAATCAGATCTTCTCTATAGGGGGTAACTGTAGTGAAAGTATGAAGCGTATGCCACTGGAATACCATTTCACAACAGGCGGTGAGATGAAAAAAAATACCCCACATATTTGCAATGTACTGTCTGGCAACACAAAACTTACACATATGGAGTATGGCTGCAACACATTTCCAAAACAACACCTCTGTTTAGCAGGTAGAGCAAAAGATGTGATAGGAAAGGCTCTGCAAGGGAAAAGGCCTGCAATGTTTCAAGAACAAAGCTAAAGGAAACAAAAGAGTAAAATGATGATAAAGAAGGAAAGTTACAGTTTAAACAGGATGTATTATAAGTTCACCCCCTAAAACGTGTCTGATGGAACATCACTGCTCTTCTTTACCACAGCTGTGCTCTATATTGTGAGCGTTTAGCTGCACATGTGAGTGAGAATGAGAATTTGTAAATGTGAAAAATAATTCGGATGCACCAGTAAGTGACTGAGGTTGGCAAAATGCACAGATATGCTAAGCTTAGATGCTAATTACCATTAGCAAAGAGCAGTGTACAACACATTGAAATAGTATTTTTGAACTAGGACCTCTGGTATTTGGATCATGTAGCTAATGAAAGGTAGACTAGGTTAGAGATCACCAGATTAAGTAGTCTACAGCTGTTATTTTAAGGTGTCAGATACATACAGAATCAACATTTAGGTACATTTAAGAGTTAGATTGCAGATCGGTATCAGCAAATACACACAGTACTAAAGACTCAGACTCAAATGACAAGTGATTGTGGGTTTGACTCTGAGGGCTGCCAAAATCCTGTTACATTGGCTACGCAGCCTATGTAGACACTGTGTAAAGGTCCATCACATGCTTTGTTTTTTGCACACTCACATCCATTGTTGCCAATGTAGATGCGTGGAAGGCGCGCTCCAAAATGAGAATGACACCATCGTTGTTCCCAAGCATCTATTTTTCAGGGGGCGACGTCTGCGCCCCGGGATAAACAAGTTCAACTTTTGGAATGCAGTAACACGCACTGCATGGCATGCGATGAGGAACAACCAATCACAGTCAGCAGTCTATAGTAACTATGGAGAAGAAGTTGATCATCTCAGTGCAGGGCTATTCTGAGCTTTGCATCTTTCCCACTGACAATATTTTAGGCCTAATACACCCTTTGATAAACAACGTCTGGAAGAAGATCAGTTTTTAACCCGAGATTCCTGGTGAATAGGCTACTATACCAGCTGGTTACTGTTGCTTAGCAACATCAGGTGCAGCCTGCCTCTGTGCCCTTGAAAGTTGGTACACTAGAGTAGCACCCAGCACCAGACTGACCTGACCCGACCTGTACTGAGGCATGGCAGCGCTTTGAGCTAAATGCTTACATCAGCATGCTAACATGCTCAAAATGACAATGCTAACATACTGAGCAGGTATGTTTCATGTGCCATCATCTTAGTATAGCATGCTAGTATGCAAACATTTGCTAATTGACACTAAGCACGATGTACAGCTGAGGCTGATGGAAATGTAATTAGCTTTCCAGGTCAGGTGTCATGAAATATTTGACAAATTAAAATGTTGATGTCATGGTGATGCTAGTGTAAAGTAATGGATCATCAAAGTCATTAAATCCACTGGGCATCATGTCTGTACTAAATTTCATGGCAATCCATCCAATTGTTGCTGATATATTTCAGAATGGACCAAAGTGCAGGACAGACCAACAGATCTACATTGCCATCCCTGGAGCCACGCCGCCAGCATGGCTAAAAAAAATTCAAGGAGGACAGGATTGAAAAGACGAATTGAAATAAACAGAAAAAAATTGCATGTAAGCATGAAATAATGATGACGGACATGAAGGACACAAAACAGATTCACAGACAATCAGTTAGAATAAAACTGACGACCTTCAGGGCAGGACGACTGTAGTTAGACAGGTAGACAGACTCACAGGGATATGAGGCAGCCAATAGAAACAGACAGGGAAACATAAAGGCAGAAGGACCTAAGATCCCATCTCGGCGCAGAGTGCTGCTTTCTCCTTCTCCAAGTTCAGCCCTTAGGCATGGCCCAGTCTGCTTCTCCTGCTCCCTTCCTCCCTCTTACCACCATATGGACAGAGCAGCCTACACTCAGTATATCTCATCAAACGCAACCTCTATGCTCTTTTTCTTCCCATCCTCGCTTAACAGCCGACGTACATATTTGCTCATGTTTAAAGTCATTTCTCTGCTATCTCTGTGGCTTTGGGAGAAGAGTGAATAGTTGGCAATGAGGGGTAATCCTTCTTAATGGAGTCCCCAGCCCTCAGATGGATTGAAGTCCACGCAGCACTACGATCACATAAGGACACATTTTATTGCTTTGACAAAAAGAGATGAAACCTATATTGTATGCTGAAGAGCTAACTACCCCCTCTTTCATTTCAACCCCCTCCCTGTCTGTCTTTCACTGTCTCTTCTATTCGTTATCTCTTTCTTCTGTCTGCCTGTCTTCAAGAGCGTTTCATCCTGACCAGTCTGGGATTTTATCACGCCTGCTTTGGTCATTACATCACAATTATGGAGCTGTTGGTACAGGAGAAATAAGAGATGACAAAAAAAGGGAAGAGTGGAAAAAAGCGACAGATGAAATGTAGGTCAGTGGAGATGTGCTCGGGGCAGTTTCTCTCTCTGTTTCTCTCTCTCCCTGGGCCACAGCTAAAGAGGCTAAAAGAGACCGGGGGTGAAAGTGCCTCTCACCCACACCTGCCTCTCTCCTGCCTCGTACAGACATACAGAAGCTCCGGCAGTGTTATCTCTTAGAAAACCACTCTAATGACAGACGCTGAACGCCAGGCGTGACGCTAACTGTGTGTGACAGGAGTGGCTCTTTTCAGCACTGACAGGACAGACACTCACTTCTGCACATTCATGACATGGTCAGTTTTTACATTTTGTTAATGTTTCACCCAGCAGAGCACTTAAGGTCACCAGGAGTCAGTCCCAGGCCAAAGAACACCTGCTGGGGTTTCCTTTTGGCTCAGTCACTCAAGGTCTACCCCTGTGGTTATAAATCTGCTCATACACTGTAATGATAGGACAAGGACACTGTGAAATAGTCTGAACACTCAGTTGTCCCTGTTTAACCTTAAAAAAGGCAAGTATAAAAATGTTATCTCATATTTAAGTGTACATACTCTACTGTAATTACCCATCATAAGGTCAAGCAGTTTATTGTACTATGACTGTACAAGTGTGTTATATATATACATTGAACAATTTCCATGGGAATGATACAGCAGTAAAATAAAACACACTGAACCAGGTCATGCACTGTGTACGCAAATGTATACCATACCAAACTAAGAACTCAAATTGTGAGATGTATTAAAAATAAGCCTGTAAATATATATCAAAGAGACGATCATCCATCGTCATAGGTTTACCAAGTAACACAGGTGTGTACACACTGTACATACATGCTAATATCTCACAGCCTACACTAGGTCAGCCATTGTTCAGTACAGTGGTCTGACATGGGCCTGCTCTTTCATTTTCCAGGTCAGTATTTCAGTGTTTCTCAGAGGAAGGAGAAGACCCCACCCTGAAAGCCATCCTGACGACACCTGAGATACCTCGTGTCATCTGAGCTGCTCTTCTTTCTGTGACATAAGATCTGTGAGCCTCTCCATATATATAAGATCTATAGGACAAATGTGAAGGTTTTTTTATTATTGTCTTGAATATATACTTTTATATAATAATCATAGAGTCATTTACTGCAATAAGTCCAGTTGAGCATCAGCATGAGATGATCAGTTGTTGTGGTGATCCCGTACACATACACACACAATAAAGTATTACGGCATAATCAACTAAATAAACACAACTAAAATATGTGTTATTAATTATATTGTTCAAATCTCTTTTTTTATTTTAGTATTTTAGAGAATGCAGTGCTCGATAGTTAAACCTTCCTAATCAATCGTCCTTCTATCTGCAATACTATCATGATAATATTTCTGTATCACTGTTTGTACAAATCTGAAGTCTACTTAGTCTCTTTCTCAGCATTTTTAAATCATATTTGTCACTTATCTGCATTTTAAAAAAAATCATGCCTGTATTTTAACTACAAGCAATCATCCTCTCCACACTGTCAGTTTCTAAAGCATGTCTTTATAACTATTGTTCACCTTAAATTAACTTTGTTTGGTTTTGTCTAGAAAAAAAACATACAACCACAAAATTGTTCAAACAAATAAAACTGGAATGGGACCAATAAACAATCTCTTCCTACAATGTGACATGTAAGATTTCAGTATGACCTGCTGGATATGAGACCGGATTAAAGATGGACTTTTTTCTGTGCAGTGCATGCGTTAAATTTCATGAAGCTGACTAAATGTGGAGGGTGACATTAAAACTTTGCTGTGACTGTGTTTGTGTACTGTAGCGGCAGTGTGCGCTCAGGCTGTGTGTGTGCAGTGTGTGTGCAGTGTGTGTGTGTGTGTGTGTGCAGGCTCCAGGCTGGAGGCTGAGTAGGATAGAGTGGGAGGAGCGGAAAGTGCTCCAGTCCAATCAGGGCCGCCGGGTAAAGCCTCTCCTATACGCTCTTCCCTCCCTCAGCCCGCAGAAAACAGTGAAACCCTCCCATAGAGGTGAGAGCGTAGATGTCATGAGAAAAGCCACCGCACGACCAGAGCGCAACGACCGACACACCGACCGACCTCAGCCCGACTCCCTGTGCTCCGGTCTGGGATGCTTTTAGCGCAGAGACGCCTCCACTCAGGGCCGCCAGTGGACGTCGACGCAGATCATCAACACTCTTTTCGTTATTGTTGTTATTTTTAACCGAGGATCTTTCCCCCCGCATCCCCCACCCCCCCTTTTTAAGTGTTTATGTTTGTTTCTTCATGACTGCTGCTTTGGGAAGCGAGCCTCAGCACCAGCTCCAGCAACGCCAACACCATGCGAGGTAAGACCATCCCACTGCTCCAAACACCGCCGCACTTTCCCCAAAGCTTCATCCCGCTAAACACACACACACATGCACACACATTGCACGACAGGCTATATCCCACCTTTGGCCTTGAAAGTTTATTCTGGGAGTTTTCAGCTGTGAAGCTGTTTTTGTCACTTTTTCACAGCCAAGCGGAGGACGTGTGGCTGGATGGATGTCTGCGCGCCTCACACTGTAAATGCGTAAAAGTTTATTTGGATGTCCCTGTGTGCGCGTGTGTGTGTGTTTGTGTGCGTGTATGTGTGTGGAAAAGGCCTACAGTTTTGCAAATTCACACGCAGAGCCATTGGAGTCTGTGATTGCAAATTAAAAGTGGCGCATCAAGTTTTGATTAAAGCTTTAATCATTTGAGCTCCACTCCACACCAGCGGAAACACCAGGCTGACACCAGATCAGATCAGATGATGTGCAGGAAAAACATCAACTTAATTTTGTTATGTTCTGGGGATAAACTTTATTGGATACTTTTCACGCGCTCCACTAACCCATTTCCGTAACGCTCTGCACCGCGCCGGGGATGTTGAAATTCAACGTCAATGTCGTCCTGCGCACACACACACATACACACACTCTCTCTGTCTCACACACACATGTTAACACAGCTCTTTCCACTCTCACTAAGCCTTTCCTTGCCGTTCTGTTTAAATTCCCTTTAAATCGTGAATTTTTCGTTTCTCCTTCATCAGCATTTGCAGTCGCTTTGAGTCCAGCACGAAAGCTTCAATATTCAACTTGTTTATTATCAGCTGAGTGTTTGCATTTGTTTATATTTAGTGTTCCTAGCGTGGTGCAATTATCCCTGACGTAAAGTTGCAATACTCGTTCAACAAGACTCTACAACTCTAATATATAAGCCAATCTGTTTATGAGCTGGCAGAGCCTCCTCGTGCTGCTATTTGACATTTGAAACAATTAAACTAATTAACAAGAATGTTCCGACATCAGGCCGGAGAGGGAAGAGACAGAGACGCATACACTATAATTTAAGGGGGAAGTATGTCAAACTAATATACAGTTTACATCCGATTAAAAACAAAACACAGGCCAGGCCCACTTGAATGAGTTTTTATGCTGGACTATGGCCACAGCTGTGATCAGATGTAGTTTTGTAGAAATAATATCAGAGTTGATGGAGGTCGATGTTATTATTTAAGAGGTTCTTGTCATTTTAATTCAAATGATAAATAGGAGATCGAATGGCTTACACTTATTTTAATCCAGTTTTTACTTGAAATAAATGTTCAAACTTGCAGCTAAAACTGTTGATGCATCACATCTATCTATCTATCTATCTATCTATCTATATATCGAGCTGTTTCCTGATGCTTTTTGTGTTTGAATGTCACATAAAGCTTTCTGCAACTTCAGCTTAAGGCCATCAAACCTCAGGCAAGAAAAAACATGAGAAGGCCAAACACCCCCCACCTCTCTCTGTCTCTCATCCCATGGCAAACTCCTCTGTCATGCACCTTGTATTTTATCCACATTTTAATGGGCCTCGCGACCACTCTCGTGCATGTGAGGCTTTGGTGGGTATACCGAAAGCTCCTGCTTTCACTTTATAGCCGTGGTTGGCAGAAGAGGCCCCTGAAGCGTCTCTCTCACCCCTCTTTCTCCATGTCTCTCTCTCTCTTTCTCCCTCTCTCTCTCCATCTTCCTCTCTCCCACTGCACGCACCAAAGGGTTTTGTCAGATAGAATTAAATCAGTGTGGGCCATGCGGCCCCCACTCTCAACCTGTGTGTGCGTGTGTGTGCGTGTGTTGTGTGGAGTCTCGGCTGCCCTTACACAGAAATGTGCTCACAACCACAAGGTTATAAAAAATAGAGGCCCCTCATGAGCCGTGGTAATTATCATTTAACAATAGCCACAACTCCTGAAGCCCTGACCGAAGATGATGTCACCCTCATAGCCTGACCAGGAAAAAGCCAGAGAAATAACAGATGGAATAATATCATCATGGCCTTTTCTGCATCTCAGAAAATGGAGCATTGTGGGTTTTTTTTCTAATATGGATCAGCGTTGTGTAGGATGTTGTAAACAGGATAATTATTTCTGTATTTTCAACGGCAACATGGTGATGCTGTGCTGTGAATAGTGTTCCTCTAAAACCCAACAAAGAAGTTGCATAATGAAATGACATCAGTAACAGTGGCATTATATTTTTGAGTGACAAAAAGTCTCTGTGATAGGAAAGTTTTATTTTCTACAAATAAACAACCTGAAAAGGACAGAAAATAAATACCACAGAACAAAAAATATTTAATTGTTGCAGTCGATTTTGATTTGAATGGATAATAATTTTAATCACCCCAATTAAGTGTTAGGTAAGTCTAAAATAAAAGCCGTATTTTGAGAGCCAATCAACATCATCAGCGTCCTTCAACCAATTGTTTCATTTAGTTTTAATTAATAGAAGCACAGTGCCTCTACTGAGACAACCAAATAAACATTTGAACATGTACATAAACTGAAAGAACCACACAAACATAAACAGTTATTGGAGACATGTATTCTGCATAGCTTCCTGGTTTCCATATATTAGCCCCTTTTAGCCTTTGTCTGAGTATGCTTTGTATAAGCCTAAGAGCTTCTACAGCAAATAGATGTGTCCGGGTCAGTCGGGTCAAAGAGTTCAGCGATGGAGGGAACAACAGGGGAGGAGGGGTTCACAAGCCATTTGATCTCTTCTGTTAGCGATATGTGTCAATCACAATCTCTCATTCTCCCTCACCACGGGAAAAGATAGAATGACAGAAACTGGAAGAGTGTGAGAGAACAAGAAACCAGTAAGGTGATGACAAGAGGTGTCAAAAGAAGAAGACAGAAACTATTAAAAATGCTAGAATCCACAGTGACGGTGAAAACATTAGTGCTTATTCCAGCATTATTTATGCTACCTTGTTAGATGGCATGTGCTCACATACAAGTGCAGAAAGCACTAAAAATACACACACACACACACACACACAGCTGCAATACTACGCATGACGGCTTCATGCCAATAGAATTAGCCCCATCCTGCTTTGCTTTGGAGGCTTGTGTGAGCATTGATTAGTCCGATTCTAAAGCATCCCGGGATCAATTTTTAGTCGAAGCCAACGGAAGCAGCATGTTTAGATAAATCTATGACACATAACTTGCATAGCTAAAAGTCTGTACCTTTTAGATTTAGACCTTTAATTCAAAGTATTTCTTGTTTCCTTTTTTTCTGTCGTAATATTTGTTATAATATGTAAGAAATTGGTCAGTGTGTTTTTAAGATATTGGTAACACTTTAACCTCCCCATTTAGCATTTATAAGTTTACACTGAATATGTGGTTTATAACACACTATAATGTAGTTGTGAGCAAATATAGGTGTCTATTAATATATTTGTCAACAACTATAACTCCTCCTGTTGGCACACATAAGTGGAGGCTGGTTTATAAACAGATATGACAGTATGCTTAACCACAGTTGTAGTAATATAAAATGTCTTCATATGAGAAGTTACAGTTGTTGATAAATACTGTACATGAATAGCACTCACAAATGTCTGTAAATTTGCACACAACTACATTATAAACAATTATTAAATGTTAATATAATGCCTATAAATGCTAAATATGGGGGTTAAGTAAAGTGTTACTTAATGAGAGAAGCATGTAAAGTGTCCCAAAAGACGATTAAAATCATTAACAGGGACTCTGTGTGAAGCGTCTGTATGAACAAAAGTTGGCTAATAGCGCCAACAGTGAACAACTTCACCAAAATAGAAACTGGCATACTTTGCGCTGATTGATGAGGGAGCCTATTTGGAAACCAGCAGCACCATCCTCAGTCAGAAACAGCAGGTTAGCGCACAGCTTTTGTCACCAAATCACTGTTTGCCATTGTTGCCATAAAATCACTCATTGCCCACAATAGCGGGCACCTGGCCTGAGCGAATCTCCAGTTTTAGTGTTATCACGGGTCCGTGTGGTCTGTTGTCGAGCTCTGTGTTGTTGATTGTGTTGTTTATTGTGCATTTGTGCTGACTAATGGCCCAGTGTTATGTAAGAAGAGAGGAGAGATTACCCCAAGCCCATGCAGGCCACACTGTTAATCCCTCAACACAGCCCTACTGACTGACTGAGGTACCGCCAGAGTGCTGTTGCAACACACACACACACATTCACACACGCACACAAGCTTACATTCAGGACTCACTTCCCACTGTCTGTGCACCTGTCTTCAGACACCCACAGTCTACTCCTCACCTACCGTGTCTGCCTGACCTTTTTTAAAACCGTCTACTAAAAACATCCCACCATGCTGTGTGTGTGTGTGTGTTTGTGTGTTTGTGTGTGGATGTGTGTGTGTGTGTGTGTGTGTGTGTGTGTGGGTGTGTGTGTGTGTGTGTGTGGCCTGGATGTCACTTCTGTG
>JAPZEB010000022.1:35091836-35109904 GCA_029783705.1 Chaetodon striatus | reverse complement strand
GTAGTGTTGAAAACTGTTAATTTATTGTTTAGAATGTCTTTGCGTCCCAGCAAGAGCAAATAAAACAAAATGTAGCATCTGTACCCGAAACCTAAAAGGTGCTTGGGCTACAGAACCTTTTACACAGGACTAACAAAACAAAACAAAACAAAAAAAATACAATAAAATGAGACTTCTTTTTTTGTTTTCAAAGTGCCATAGCTAGTGAGGAGAGGAAGGATTGGCAGAGTGGGGCGTAGATGCTTTACTGTGTGAGTTTACTTGAGAAACCAATCAAAAAAAGGGGAACTCCAAGGAAAATGTGTATTTGATTACACTGACAAACAGTTTTTACATTTTATGCTTTTTTTTTCCTTTGGTGAGAGGGGACTCTGCTGGACTCTGAACTGAGACTCTACTACGAATCCATCAGCTCTACTGTAGATTTTTTTTTTAATTTCCACATGAGAAAGTGAGAGAGTTTGTGTGGTATATGTGTGTGTGTGTGTGTGTGTGTGTGTGTGTGTGTGTGTGTAAGCATTTGCATTAAGGAGAGCCACAAACACCCACATTTGATGGATCAGCATGGGTTGAAGTTCAGAGCTATGCAGGGCCCTTACTGAGTCCTCCTTTGAGATGTATATACAATGTGAAGGTCTGAAGTGATTTTTGTTAAATTCTATATTTTATCGCTTTTGTAGACATTTTGTTGTGGGAAGAAAAAAAAAATAAAAGAAATTTTATGGGTGCATTTCTGCCTCGTTTTTTCTGTCTCACACATGCACTTTGTTAGACTTTAACATTTTTTGTTATTTTAGCCAAAATTAAAATTAATTCATACCTTTTAATGGTAATTATAACAATAATTGTCATGTCTCTGTATCAAAATATTTATGACAAAGTACAACAAAAATAGTGATTTAGACTTTTGTTAAGTCATGAAAAAGCAGTGTGTTATTACTGCATTTCCAGTAATGATACATGAGATACAGCTTAATTATAATCTCTTTTTTTATAAGAATAATCTTCAACCCTCCCTTCCTCCTGACACTATTTACTTATACTGAAAAAACATATTGGCATCCTTTGTACAAATTACAGTAATTAAATCTCTAGTGTCCAGTCACAGTTTCCTCTGCAAATGAATCAGGCAGGACACCAAGACAGTATTTTGTGAGAACATATGTGTGCGCCTGTGTACTCAGGCAGACATGTCTTGAAATGTGTGTTGATAAAAGTGCATGTTTCTCCTTTTCTATACTTCCTGAGTCAGAGGTTACATCCCGGTTTCATCGTCCTCTTGATCTTCTTTCCCCGGCGTCGACTCTGCTTCGCTGCTGTTCTCGCAGCTGTCCGAACACTTCCTCAAATCTGAACAACAGAAACATCAGTTAGCGACATGTCGCTCCAATAACGCAGTCATTATCACAAGAAAGAGAATACTGACAGGCCTGGGAGGAAGTCCACGCATCCGGCATGAATAATTTGGTTTGATTTGTTGGAGAAATCTTGGAGAGGACACAAGAAGAGGAAGAGGAAACACAACACACCTTTGAAATATCAAAACAACTGTGTCTGAATGTTTGTGTTTGTGTGTTTGTTTGCTGGGCTTGTTTGTTTTTGAGCACAGTTTCTTCCCGAGCAGTTATCCTCTAGATGCCGGTATCGTGCCTACCCAGAGACGTTAATTAATAGCTAATCAAAGCTAATGTCTCAGCAGCACATCGCCAGCACAAAGACATGATTAATACGTAATCAAAGGCCGCGGAGCACAACGCACAAAGCAGGGCCCACCCCCATGCCTCAAACACTACTGTTGTTATAGAAATAAACGAACACTCGCGGCTTAATTAGCTGGCTGTTGGTGTGTGCTGTCTTCATTTGAAGTTGTTGGGAATTCATCTCAGAGCCAACGTTGGCCTCCTGAGTGACGACACAGAGGTGACATACGAATACACGCTTATACACACACGTGCACAAGAAAAAAAAAAAACACAATGACAAAAAATCCTTTGTATACGCTGAGGATTGCAAATCACATATTGGTTTAGGATAAAACATGTATTTTTCAAGTATTTTAACAATGTTTACATGAACTCTCCCTCACACACACACACACACACACACACACACACACACACACAGAGCAATAACTCAACATTTCTAACCTGCCAGGCCCAGTCTGCGGCAGCAGGCACCGCAAGAGTGTTTCTGCAGGAAACCGCTGATGGCAGCATCACCAAGGTTATCTGGACCAAAAAGCATCTCACCCCTGCTGCCACTGCAACAGAAAAAAAGTTTATCTCTTTTACCAATACATATTTGAGATCAGATGATTTTCTAACATCAGAAGGGGAAGATATTTGTCATTAATAACCTTGATGTTTTTGGCTACTGTACCTTTGATCATCTGCCATGATGACTGTAGGATCTGTCAGCTCCTCTCCTACACCTGTCAAGAAAAGTGCACATGAATAAGACAAACAAACTCAACAACTCATGTATGTCCATTCACAGGTATGCTGCAAACACACACACACAAACACACACAGTAAAGAATTCTACCTTGTATATCCAGTACCAGAAGCTCTCTGCAAGAGTACTCATAAGTCCAGTGGGAAAATGCTAGCAGCATTTCTTCCAGTGAACAGCAGGGGGTGATCTCTTCCCCTGTGTTGTTGTTGTACTTCCTAAAGTCACCGGACATATTCCTCTCAATAGTCAGCCACTGGCCATTCGAATGCCAGAGTACCAGCGCTACGTCTAGAAACCTGGTAGGGAGAAAATACAATTAGTACATGAAGAGACACACACAGACGCATATACAGCAGACAGCACACACCTTGGTGAGTAGTGCATATCATCAGGTTTGACCTCATTGAACACTTGCATCATCTTCTGGGCTGCCCGCTGCTGCTGGATCTCCTTCAGGGACATCAAACAGAGGTTGATCATTAAATTAAAGGGTAATTTCGATATTTTTCAACTTGGACGCTATTTTCTCATGTTTTATGTCTCGGTGACTAATGAGAACATTTTTTTTAAAGTGGTCAAGTATTGATTAGGGGTGTAATTCATAATTTTTAATCACGATACAATATTAAACCAATTCTCTGCACAGCAATACAATATTTGCTGATATCACAAAGTCTGCTGCGATACAATTTGATTTGATTCAATTCAGGGGACTGCAATCGATACAAAACCATAACAGTAAATATCCTCGTTGTCATCCTTGGCTGCTTACGATTATCTGCCCAGCACTAGGCCACTAGCTCTGTTTCAATATCTAGGAAGGAAGTGTGCTTGGACAGAAATAGTGACCCAGACATGCAATGGGAATTTCACAATAAAGTAGTATCTTGATGATATGTGTCGAAGTTTTCACTTTGCATCAGTTGTATTGGATTGTTGATCACTGAATCGTTACACCCCTAATACTGAGCAAGATCACTACAGACAGCAGTGGTGAAAACCAGTTGCAATGCAACCATTTTGGGGCATGTTCATTGTAAATTTACATCCACTAAAAATACTTATTTTTGCTACTGACAGGCTCAGATCGTTATTTTATATGTCTGACAACATTAAGAAAAGTATGCCCAGAGATAGACCTCTTTGTTCAAGACTAATTTCCAGTTTGTTTAACCAGAAACATCCCCCAAATCACTGCTGCAAAGCTACCAGACTGTGTTTAAATAAACAGTAATTTGATCAGCATAAAACAACCCTGGTTTGGTTAAAATAAACCCTAAAGTATAAACCCTAAAGAGAATATGCTGGCACCATACACACCAAAATTATTGTTTATTTAAATGGAGTTGGTAGTAGTAGGAGTAGGTTTAGTGATGGTGATGTGGGGGCTGTTTCTGGTTAAACAATACTGGACCAATGTCAAAAAAATGTTGTTCCCAATTGTCATTTAGACACAAAACATGGGAAAATAGGATCCAAGATGAAAAATACCAAAGTTACCCTTTAAATCTATAGGAAGATAAAGTCCACTGTCAATATATGTAACTAAATAGGAGCAATTTTGGTAATTGGTGATGCTATCAGCCTCTAGAAAGTCCTCAACAACTATTCAGAGCTTCCCTGCCTATGCATACTTTACTTTTCAGGTACACTTACTCTTAAACAAAGCTGTAGTGCCGTGCTACCAGGAAAGTACCTCTGCCAGGCACGGACCACCTCCTGCTTGAAGGCTTTCACAACGTATACCAGACCAGGTCTGAGCACATCCCGTTCTGCCCAGGTGCACAACACCCTACAGCCCTGCCGGAGACCCCCATCCAGAGAGCCTTCTTCACTGGAGAGGGGCTGCAGCATGGCAGAGAGGCCACGTGACGACCAGGAGGAGACTGTGCTGGATTCAGGGTCAGCATCAGAGGGCACTTCCTCCAGAGAGTAGATGCTCACCTCTTCACCTCCTGTAGAGAACATAACAGAAAACAGGAAATTAGGTGCTTGGAAAGAGATGGAAATCAAAACATATTTTACTGAGTAAAACCAGTAAAAAACAAGAAACAAACAAAAATGTTACCCAGAATGGAAACAGGAGTGAAGGGAATGGTGTGAGCCAGTCTCATCAGATTGTTTCTCTCCATAGCTGTTAACACACAAACACAACACAGTCAAAACTTCACAAGAGATAAAACACAAGTGTAATTACTCATGCAATCCCAGAAAAACAGAAGCACAATTACAGTAATAAAAGCTTTTAGGATCTACTGTACCTAAAAATGTTGATAGCCACAATTAATCAAACATAATTTTCTGCCTTTATTACCTGAATAGTGGGGATACAAATTATCAGTGGACTGGAATGAGGAGCTCTTTGCTGCAGAAAACAAGACCAAGGGAAATTAAAACACAGAAACAGTGTATCTCACATTAATTAATAAATTAACTGTACAAACATATTTCATAGAAAAAGTTCAGAAATACCTTCAGGGGCAATCCCACTCTGTAAACTGCAACAGGGGCAAAAGGAGAAATATGTGATGTAATCATGACAATCTTTAAGGGTTTGAAATTCATAGATATAAGCAGCAACCTCTTGTGCTGAAAAATAAAGCCAACACAGAAGTGCCAAAAACTGCTGTTCCTGGAACAGCCACTTGAGGCTTGTTTGAAACATGAGTCATTCCTCACAGTCATGTCAAAATGCCCAACTTAACAGCAGAGATAAACATGTTTACAGCCTGGTACAAAAATCAGGTTTGATCTCTATAGGTAATTTCAACATTCATGCAACACTGACCCCCCCCGACAGCTATACAGAGGTTAATTTTTTTTACAACTCACACGTTCACATTTTGGTAAGGTTTAAAGTTATGCATAATTAAGGGCGGGACCACATGACTGACAGGCTGTCTGTGAGCCATCACCAGTCTATGAGTGTGAGCTACCTATCACTTCTCCACAACTCCACCCTCTCCTCCAGATACAGCCATTTCTGGCTCCAAAAAACCAAGATGGCGTTGTCTGAAATGCCCAACTCAAACGGCAGTCCACAAACCAATGGGTAACATCACAGTAGCTACATTAATTATTTTTATGCAGTTTATGATAATGCAGTAGGCCAAAAGAAAAGCAGACTTACGAAGACCTGCGGCTCATGGATCTGGCCCAGCTGTTCCATGCTGAATGAGTGGGGCTCCACACATCCTGAAAGCCGATGCAAAGACTATCAGACCAATCTCACTGACATATTACACGCTTGATATATCAAGTATTTCCTGAATATTCCTTTTTCCACAATTACTACAGTACGTTGCCACATTTTGGCACAGATTTACCTGATGGGAAAACGCTTGCTTCTGCAACAAATCCATTGGTTCAACATCTGAAACAATATCAATATTTTCAGTATTCAAAACTTTAAAACAAAACTTAGACTGTGCGTAACTTATAAAACGCACATTTTATGAGGTCACCAACGGGCTTTTTATCATCCTTCATTCTTCATTCTCCACCTTAACATTCTCCTTCTTGTACCACTGTGTATTCAGGTTCGTTGAGATGAGGTATGCTTACAGTATGACTAATTACAAATATCTGCTTGATTTAAATAGGATGGTGAGTCCTTACTGAGCTGACTGAGGCTGGTTGAAGCCGACCAGCATGTGGGCTCTCCTCTCAGTCTGCGGCACCTTCTCCAGCTGGCATCAGACATATGGGACTGCATGGTTACCTATTTTTCACAAGAATGAAAGAAGAAAAAAATAATTAGCAAAGTTTTATGATCCATGTAGTATTCAGTGCATTAGTGAGCAATCATGGAGAAATTTCCGTGGCCAAGAATAAAGTAAATCACAGCAAATATGCTGTGAACATCTTACAGTGTCTGGACTGCTCTCTTGTATCTTCACTGTCTTCCTGTTCTGGTTTTTGCCTCTGCTGTCTGGCACTTGAGTGAAGTCAGAGGACTTGGACCACTCTGCAGAAACAAAAACACAAATGATCTGTTAGAAAATGTAGCTGCATGATAATTCAAAAGCAAATTCAGAACACAAAAGTAGACATAAAGTACACCCAGATTTTTTAATCAGTATATATTTTTTCTATTATACACAGGAACAGATATGAAGAAAATGTGCTGTACATCTAAATAATGCGTATCTTTGTAAGTGGTCAGTTCTACTACTTTTGCAAAAATTAGACATCAGTACATGCTTAACATGAAGATTTATGAGCTCATGCTTTGTTTTCAACCACCCACTTGTAATAACTGATGTTTTCTGACACCTGCATTACTGCGTTACCTCTGCTCCTGCTGCATTGCAGTGACGTGGCCTCCCTAAAACTCCTCCCATCCGGCAAACTCTCTTCGTTCATTGGTTCATTAAGAGATGGAAATGATCCCCGCATTGGACTGAGAGGTGCCCCTGAGAAAGCCACATTCTCCATACTGGATGACAGGGACCTGCAGTAGCCGTAGGGGCGGTCTCTGGACAGATGCGCCCACCTGGGGGATTTCACAGGTCTTGCCCATTGGCTGGCAGGTCTGGGCCGAGAACTCTGTCGGCTATGATCCTGAGAAAAGGCAGGATTTACCAAACCCTTGGAGACATCCCGAGGATCAGACAGCAGGACAGCAGTGCTAGAAGTTCTGGACACCTCTATGTTAGAGAGCTCTTCATGTGTCCTTTTCTCCTCTTCCTCATCTTCTTCTCCCTCTTCCTCCTCTTCCATGGAAGTTTCCTCCTGATTGGGATACAGGTATGGGTCACATGTCCAGAGTTTATGATGTGGTGACTCCAGGCCTCTGGAAGAAAGAGGAGACGCACAGCGGGATGGTCCACGGGACTCACAGGGCGTCTGGTCCCTGAAACCACCGAGATGAACTCCGGCTCCATAAGAGGGAGAGAAGGAAGCATGAGAAGCAGGTCTAGAGAGTCCCTGGCAATTCTCACTGGGACGGTCAAGAGTACCAAACTGTGAATCCTAGGATGAAAAAATATTTTAAACAAAACATTTTAAACTACAGAGGTTATTAATTAAATGGTAGTTTTACTGATATAACGCTGAAAAGACAGTGCTAGATATTAAAAACATATTTCCTTTCACTTCAACAGTTATTAATATGAAATGACACGGTGTGTACCTCCTTCACTCCTTCCTCTCCCTTGTCAGTGTGTCCTTGTCTTTCTCCCCTGCTCCCCCTGGCTCCAACATGGCACTCTTGTGATGTCAGTCTACTCGCCACCAGACCGTGGCCCTTCAGTAAAGAAGGTGGGGTACTTTTACACGGCTTGGCAATAGCTCGCCTCAAATTAAGCACATCCCAGTCTGCACCACCTTTGTGCGTGAGGGTCCAGCTGTGAGGGAGTATGTGCCGGGACGCTGTTATGGGTCGACATTGAGCCAGGCGCGCCTCCTTCTGGTGTAGGCTGTCAGTAGCAGAGAGCAGAGTGAGGGTGTCCACGGCCTGTGCCGAAAGGTCCTGGAGCTGACCCAGCTGACAGTCCAGCTCAGACAGGCTGTCCTGAATGAAGTTGACTTTCTCTGAGACCTCACCCACCATCATGCACATCTCTTCAGCTCTAATGAGACAAACATTTAAAAACAGACATTCACACTGTTTAAACAACTTTATCTTTCTTTTTACGTGCCTTAATAAATCTTCCATACAGAGTTTACAAATCCTCCAAAATGGTGCTCACTTACAAATCCCTACATGGCCAGCCTCCACAGTATATCATGGACCTTCTGCTTCCACACACTATAAGCCAGGTTTGAG
This sequence comes from Chaetodon striatus, assembly GCA_029783705.1. Taxonomy (NCBI): domain Eukaryota; kingdom Metazoa; phylum Chordata; class Actinopteri; order Chaetodontiformes; family Chaetodontidae; genus Chaetodon; species Chaetodon striatus. The sequence continues at coordinate 35,101,680 of JAPZEB010000022.1, read as the reverse complement.
GTCTTCTACCCAGAGTTTTCTAAAGGTACCTTGGGCACATTTTCTCAGGGAGATCATGCCTCCCAGTCGGCAGCCCCTAAGCTTTGGAATAGTTGCTCAATAAACTTGAGGTCTTTGAACCCTTCAGACTCCTTTATTAAACAGCTAAAAATCCATGTGTTCCAACAGGCTTTTAGGTAGCGTGTGGTATTTGATGTTTTGTGTCCTATGTCTGTTTCCCTTGTACATTTTATCTGCTGTTTTATCTTAGTTTAATTTTATTTATGTCATTTAATTTTTTTTCTTTAAATGTGAAGCACTTTGTGACTGGTCTTTGTGGAAGGTGCTATATTAATAAACTTTGCTTGCATAACATGTTTCTTACCTGTTAATAATGATGTTAACATGTTGATGTTCATGCTCATACCAATGTCACAATGTGACAAACTTTTTAAAGCCACTAACAGAAGACTTAACACAATTAAGACATTTTAAATAATACTGAATGTCACATGTAAAATACGAGTTTGGGCCGTCAAACATACACAGAGGAGTGAAAGTTGTGTTACTAGGACAGGAATACATACTCACTTAATTGTGTGACAGTGTAAATCAATTTAGATTTACTTACCAAAAGATCTAAGACATTTGCAAAGGAATACCATTTTTCTTAATAAATTCAAACATAAATGATTATCCCCATTCACTTCACTTCAGGTATGAGTTTACTGAGAATCAGCTGTCATCTCAGGACTGGTACATCAACATAAATACCTCATTATCTCTAACCTTTATTATCAAAATACAGTGATAATGAGGAGAAATATGGTGACAGAGGGCACCATAGTAGATGTTGTAATGGGAAAAATGCATTGGTTTTGGCATCGGGCACCAATTTTTGAGCCTCTATGTACTATAAAAGCTATAATCACTTCACTACACTATGCCAAAACCAACTTCTGCAGGGCAACAGAGCAAAAGTATTATTAGTCTTTAAGGCATTCTTCTCAGCTACATCGTATGCAGCACCTAGTATTAGTAGTTCATGTTTCCATCTGAACTGTTTACATAAGCATTAACTCTGAAATGTCCATATCCTACACTCCTGGTTTCAACAAATCAATTAGAATATCAATCCAACCTCTCAGCTGTGGCTCTGATCCTGTTTATTTGGCTGTTATGGACATCTTCACTCTTCTCGTGGAAGTAGGTCTCTACACATTTCTCCTCAAACTCATGGAGCTTCTTGAGATCCTCGTGGCCAAGGTACAGCTCTGGTAAAGACGGGCGAGACACAGACTTAATACACGGACACGTGCTAAGAGGTGAATCATAAGATGTGTTTAGATAACTGCTACATTAGTTTTACACAGTGCAGTACTCACTAAGCCCAGAGCATCTCTCCTCCCGCTCAGCATCTCCACTTAATCTCCTGTAGATGGCTTTCAGACCTAAGGCCGTGTGACTGAGGAGGATAAGGGGTGGAGGCAGCCACGGCCTCTCCTGATAGGTCATTATGTAGCGATAACGGTTGTACTTCCACAGCTTGTTGGATGTCGATGCCATGTCAAAGTAGATGTTGCTGTTGTTGAGAAGACAACATTGTTTGGAATAAATATACTCTTTATTTTATTGGGGGTCCTGCACTGTAAAATTGGAATTTTCTTTCTAAAACTCTTACTTAAAAAATGCAATGAGAATGTTGACCATGATGATATACTGGAAGAACATATAGACAGCCTGGAGAAGTGCCGAAAGAAAGGAAGCAAGAGGACATGGATGGCCATCGTCACATGCTGTTAACACACAAACACACACACACAGACTTTAAACAAGTGACAAGCAATAGCTTCATTTAAGGAATAAGTTGTATATTTAGTTTAAATTAGGTACTTATCCATGGAGAGTGTATTACCTACAGTAGATAGTGGCCGGCACACCTTCAGTGTGGAGAACTGCCATGGAAACTTAGCAATGTACTGCTGTGGATGGGGGCAGCAAAATATATTAGCTACCTAAAAAATTTGTGTCAGTTAAAGTGTACGCTATATTTAAAATATTTTAACCGCTTTACCTTGCTGTCAGACAGCCCTTTCCATCGGGAAGCTGAAGCTGTTCTCTATGCTCTCTTTAAAGCCACTAGTCTCCTTTAACAAAAACTGTAATTTTACCTCACAGAACATGGGAGCTGCTGGTCTGTGTGTTTTATAAGTGTTTTATAGTTCGGAATTACCGAAGTCACACAATCACACAAACAAAATACCCTATCAAGGCAGTGGTAAAACAGCAACTCCAGTGTTCTGCAATGTTCTCCAGTGTATACTTAAACTGATCTTCATTTTTTCAGGTAGCCAAAATATGTTTTGCTGCTGCCCTCGTCCACAGCAGTACATGGCTCCTACCTGCTTCTCCAAACCGCGGTGATGCCGACCGCCATCAACTGTAGGTAATGTACTAATTATTGATAAGTAACTCATAACAACCCCACTTCAAAAAAATCCAAACTATCCCTTAAACAGTAGGAATACACTGTTAATTGTCAGGGGTATTTTACATGTTGTAAAAATCTAGTTAGTGATCATTGAGGGTATGATTTGGTAGAGTTATCAGAGTCCTGAAACACTGAGGATAATTACCCCACTCATCTTTAGCCTGCAATTAATAACACACATTGGAAAACAAATGTAAGTCAAGCAAACTAAAAACTCAAAGCAACACTAAAGTCATCAAGGTTAAATTCTTCTTCTTTAAATCAGCACTGGTCAACAATTAAATATCTAGTGTTATCTATTTACTGAACCGCCTACGATCCATCTCTGATGCGTAGACCTCTCCGTAGATCATCCAGTATGGCTGGAAGACTATGTCTCGAGCTAGGCTCCAGGACGGCTCCTCATCTGGCGACAGGATGGCCTTCCTGGACACCCCGAAGCTCAGCAGCACTATTGCCATCATTACCACTATGAAGAACATGTTACTGGTCTGAACAAACACACAGAGAGGAGAGAGGGTTAACTAAAAAAAAAAAAAAAAAAAAAAAAAAATCTCCACGTTCTTCCGCACCAACAAGTAGTGTACCGCCACTACCCACCATCTTAGTGATCATGGTGAGGTAAGGGCCAGCATGCTGATTCACAGCCAGCAGATCCATCACCCTAACAAACCAGAAGATGATGTCCAGGCAGTAACTGATGCGTCCCGCTGTCCGGTAGGGCTCAGCATGCCAACGCAGTACCAGACCAGCCATGAAGAGTAGGATGGCAATGAAATCTGATACGTTCCAGTACTCTGCGAACCAAATCTTAAGCTTCTGGCTCAGCTTCCTCGGCTCAGACATCAGTACCTGTATAAGAAGTGTACGTATTTGGTTTGTCTTTGTCATGTTGCATTAAGCTATGTTGCTCCACAGATACAAATGTACACACAAACACTTAAATATTACATACGAGAAAAGACAAAGATTTGTGATATTGGGCTGTATAAATAAAACTGACTTGGCATACCTCTCTGGTTTTCTCCACTGCAGTGGACAAGATGTAGGCTATGACCAGCCACTCCTGAACACTGGGTTTATCGCCCATCTTCACCAGGATAACATAGGTGAATAACATCACAAAGGCCAAGTAGGACATCTTCGATGAAACAGAGACAAGAAAAACAAATTCAGGAAGTGACACTGACAAACAATACCACAGATTGTGCATCAAATACAAGGAGGTACTCTCAGCCCATCAAAGTAATGTGTTTTCAGGGAGAGAAATATTTTACATTTAACACATTTTTGCAATATAACAACATAAACACAACCTACTGTGTGAAACCAGAACTTGACAACAGGAGCTTTGTAGAATTCATAGAGTCGTGTGATCCAGGACAGACACTGCACAGTAATAGAGGATACAGTTTCTGACACGGGACCAAAACATCTGTCATTGAACGACGGGCCTTGCTCTGCATCCTGACTGCCCTGTGAGAGTGGAGTAGGATAGGAGAAGAGAATAAAATACGAGACAAAAAAAAGCACAACACTAAGGCTGGATAAGTGCACTACTGGCACTTTACGGTGTGATCAGTTCCCTCGTGGACTGGTGCTGACTTCACAGACTCAAGTCCAAACAGCGTTGCCTCATGGGACTGTGGTACATGGCACATTTCAGCTTTGCTCTTAAACTCCAGAAGCAAAATCGCAGGGGGCAGAAGGAGGCTCAAGATTATCTGAAAGAGAGAGATAACAAGTGTATCATGTACGCTTGTACAACTATCCAGAGACATTGGGAGACCACACCTTCAAACATGAGCTTAGTAAACATCAGTTTTTTAAAATAACATTGAATCAAATGACCTATCATAACATGAAAGGGACACTGAGAGTGCTGGACCCACTGATATTTATTTTCATTGTGTTTAAATATAGTTTTTTTAGTATTTTCCTCTTTTTAAAGCAATACATCATCGACTAAGGCAAGAAAACCTTTATAAAGCTTACAATTAAAGACTACAGATGGTATTAATTTAAACATAAAATGAATTTTTCGCTGGTTTATCTGAAAACTCTCGCAATGTTTACAATGTTTACCTTCACAAAAGAGTTTTTTCTCATGTTGAGCGGACCAGTCCACAGATCTGTGAGGAGGGTCTGAGTGCAGGAGTGTGAGACGAACGGTCTGTGACATGAGGAGACAGCCATCTGCAGACAGGTGAAGTGGCTCCATGCCTCCATCTCTGATGTCAAGAGCTTCATGGCCATCTGTTCGTTCTGACGAAATGCACCGTCTAACACGTCCTCCGCCAACTGACCAAACTCACTAAGACACAGAGAATGGAGGTACATGGTATCATCTATAGCTATATCTACATCTACATCTATGTCCATATCTCTCCCTCTCTCTATGTATATATATATATGTATATATATATATACACATATATATCTATAAACATGCAAAAGAAAAATCCATCAGTATCACCTAAAAATTCTTACATGACACAAGAACAGACCAAAATGTAAATGTTCAAAAATTACTGATCGGGTCTTTAATCATACTACTACAAACATTTGCTCAGTTGCTGCTGTCTTCATAGGCTGACTAATGACATCACACACAGTGACATTTATATACTCACAGTGAATATGTCTTGAATCGCTCTGCAATGTCGTCATCCAAATTGCTCTGTCGTGCCTCAAAGGCCATGGAGCGGTAAAGCTTACAGGCCACTGTAGCACGTGCCAGCGCTTCTTCGCCGTGCTGCCACAGAAAAAGTGCCATCTGCTGACGCTGATGAAGCACGGCCCACACGAACAGGTCATTGAAGTTGAAGGGACCCAGCAATGGAGCATCAGCCAGGCCAGGGCTCAATGTGATCTCTCGACTGCTGGAGGGTGTCACACTTTGCTCCTAGATGAGAGAGTATGGACAAAAGAATTGAAAATGAAATAGAGATAAAGAAAGAGAGAAAGTAAATACACATACAATGTTATTTAAAGTTGATAGGGCTGCCCTTAACATCTAAAAGGTGCTGATTGGAAATTACAGCATGGCTTTATGGTGGTTGAGCTATGCATGACCAGAGAATATCTCGAAAGACACATAATGTATGAATTTAAATAGTTTCAAGTCTGAGGTGTGGGTTTGAATGACTCAAGGTGGCTTCTTGTTGTTTCAGTATGCAACCCATACTTAAAAAAATCCCCACCAACCTTGGGTTTATAGGGCTGAGCAGTTCTAAAGAAAGGCAGGTCCTGGAGACTCCTGCTCCTCGAAGGGTTTGGTATTAATCCTCGTCTCTGTTTAGACAAGGAGGCGGAACTGTCCCGTCTACCCTGCTATACATACACCAAAACAACGACAAGAGTGCAAGGAGTGTAAGAAAGTTTGAGCAGAGTCACAATTAATAAACACAAAAAAAGAACTAAGTCAAAAATTTATTTTTTTCCAGGACATTTATCAAAATGCAGTGGACCAAATGAGACTTCTAGTGATGCTCACTTTGTCCTGCAGGCGATTGTAGGCAGCTCTGAAGTGTTTCCGTGTGTAGGTGCTGCGGTACGCTCCTCCTATGAGGTATTCTATCACCAGGCCCACATCAATGAGAGAGAGACGGTGACCTATGGGAAGAGAAGTCTACTCACACACACACACACACACACACACACACACACACAAACACACACACACACGCACACAAACTGAAAATACACATATGGTTGCTACAGTAGATTATGAAAAAAGCACCTATAAGTGTATATAAATGTAGCTCAGCTCAGTATCTGGGGAAAAAAAACCCAAATGTCTAATAATTTAATATCAGCGTTCTCATTCTTACCACTCACCTGTTTCGCATCTTCAACAAGGTGGCGTAAGAAACGGTCCGTCTGCCCCTGAGGCTGTGGAGATTAACTTGTATTATTATTCAGAGACAATAGACAAGTAAACAGAAAATACCAACTACCGAATTGGAACAAAAAAAAAAGATCTACTGGTTACTTTTTAACACATTTGCACATTGCAAACACAGCAGCAGCCCTGGGATCCTTAGCTCGTTTCTTAGGGGTACTTATTATCCCAGAGTTATAAATAAATAAACAGGCTTTAATACACAAAAGATAAAGGCAATGTGGAGAAAGCCAAGTGTGAGTGTATTGATGACAAAGAGTCTTGTGATCTCAAAAGCATCCTAAAACAACAACTGGGAAAATACCCTGAATGCAATTGACCAGGAAACGCAGAGATTATTGGTGCAAAACACTTACAGTACATTATTGTGATTTCAATCAAAGCCACAGTTTTGGAATTTGTGCTTCAAGAGACGCAAACAAAAGAACTGAACTGTTTGTATAGCAAAATGTGAGCCGTGGGGAAACAAAGGAGGAAACAGTGCAGCAAGACACACAGAAGTACTGTGGTGTGAAAGTATTTACTAAAAATATGGATATATTATTAATTTTCTTATTTATTTATTCATCTAATTCATGGCCAATGTGATGTGTAAATAAGAAATTGTGAAGGAGAGTCAGAGACATGTAAACAGACAAGAAGATATTTAAATATATTATAATAACCATGTTATAGAGCTCCTCAAGGCGACCCACAGTCAGGAAGCGGCTCATCGTCATGCCATTGTCAATCAGCAGTTTGACAAAACTGACCCGGTCCATCACCAGAGCATCCAGCATGGCCTGCTCCAAGGAACCCACCTTCATACAGCATACAATTATTATGCTTAGACAACAACTATGAGGATGTTTTAGAATGAATAATATTCCTTGTGTATATAATAAAATATAATAATTACATATATAATAGCATATTAGCATATAATTACACTGCAGTTTGCAGCGGTGATTCACTAATTAGACCTGGTATTAACATTCCTCTTAAATGATCCGATAACAAATGAACAGCACTAACTACAAGTGCTGAGACCACCTACATACATTGTGATGTGATCACTCAAACCACTTCCCGAGGTGGTCTGAGATGCATGTGACCACATAGCTTTTGTAGTGTCAAAATTAACTGATATGCCCCCCACAAGAGCTACATCATCAATGCAGTGCTGTGCTAACTCTCTATAACTTGCCCATTGTAAAATGAGTTAGACGAAATGTTGCATGACCGACCATCATTTTGCCCAATAAAGGGAAACATGTTGATATCTACTGACATCGATATCTCCAGCTGGACCGACACAACTGCTAACATGACAAGTGAGCATGTAAGCGAGCAGATACCAAAAGTGTGGACATAATAACTATACTAACATGGGGCCTTTAGACCATCTAGTGTTAGTGACGTAAGCAGAATCTGAACGAAGCTGGCCAGCTAGAGAGGCATGATACACAAGTGTGATGTGTCTTGGCTGTCCACTTATGTCTGATCACCGAAACGCATGTTGATACCAGGTTTAAACAGGCGCTAAGTCAGTCTCACCTGCCAATGCTGTCCGTACCCCATAACTTTCTGTGCAATGTCAGCCCTGTCCCAGGCTAGGGCCACACTCAGCTGCTCTGCGGGACTGGCCTTGGTGCCTGTTCATCATAAAGAACAAAAAACATGCAATAGAACTTAAATCATTGCACTTCTAGACAAGAACACAACATTCTCACAGCTGACATTTTGACCTTTCACTGCAGGAAAATCCCAGGTAAAACATCATTTTGAATTGTTTCATCCATGTGCACTGATAGATCTTGCCAGTGAGTCAGCCTAAACAATAACAAGCCTGGAACTGCAAATAATGCAGCAATTGTTAATGTCATCAATTACACCTGTGGTTTTCCTGCTTTGACATGTCAAAATGTCTGCAGTGAAAAATGTCTATTGTCACAAGAAAGAGGAGAAATATACATACCCTTGAGACTAGTTGTCAAAATGGCTGCATCAGGTGCCGTTTGGTCCTCTGCCTCTGAGTCAAAGATGGTTATCTGTTGTTCAAAGACATAGACGCAATGTGAGTCGTCCATGGGTTGAATCACAACATACACATTCCCAAATGGCGTTTCACTCACAGACTGTCTGTGATCCATGCACTGCAGGAGGAGACTGTAGAGCTGCGAGGCTTCTGCTATCTCTACTCCAAACACCTCTCCGATCCTGACAAGGAAGTCCTCTTTGATGTCAGCATCCAACTGCCTAAATAAAGCAGTGAATGTGTAAGTTATAAGTCGCCTCATTAAACAGTTGCAACATACGGTAGAACAACTAGGAATGGGGAAAAAAAAATAATTCTTTAGATGCATCATGATTCTCAATGCAAAGAAGTCAATAATCGGAAATGTAAAGCCTGAATCTCAACATCACAATTACCCGACACTTTTGTAAGACCTGGCTATACATTCCCTACAGCTAAACCAATCGGATGGTGAAAAATAACGGACGAAAACATGTGACATGTTTACATTCTTCTTTTTGTTACTACTATTGCATTAATAAAAGATAACTGAAGTCAATTTAACTGTTTATTTTAATTGTGGATCATTACAAATGCACTTCATGTATTAAAAGAAGCAAGCTGTCACACAGTGGAAAAAAATAAGTTTAGAAATCAACAGCTATAACAAGGTGTATCGATAATCGTTATTTAATGGCAGCGTAACACTCTGAATCTGAGTCAAATTGAATCACGAGATGCCCACTCCTAATAACAACACTATCACACTACACATTCATTGTACACAATCAGTTTAGACGGTTTACTGTACACTCAGTGAAGTAAGTATGCATACCTGTCAATAGCGGTCTGCTTGTGTAAGAAGGCGAGCAGGTCAGCAGCCCTGCCTGATCCCTCGAACACAAAAACTGGCACAGGAGGCTCACTGCTAACATAGTCCAATACAGTGGACACAATTGCAGGGCCTCCCTCTAACACCACACATACCACAGGCACTCCTTGGTTGAGTCCTACAAAGAAGGGAGGAGAAGGTTATATAACATCAGCCACATCAAACCCCTCTGCTTTTCTCACTTCCTAGATGTACTGCACAAACACACACACACACACACACACACACACACACACACACACACACACTCACACATAGACTCACGAGGGTGTATCTTCTGTAGTTGGATGTGTTTCTCCAGCTTCTTCCTGAGGCCTTGCTGGCAGCCATGTTTTCCCAGCGTTCCATCATCCACCAACAGAAAATGGGAGTGGAAACCATTCAGACAGGCCCTCTTGCTCAAAGGGTTCCCCAGTGGCTGGTAGGGCCTGAACACCTGAACCATGTTGAGTGACAGTCACATCAAGAGCCAACCAGAACTAAATCATGACAAAACAACGTACAAGGATATGTGTCAAATTGATTTGATCTCATTTAACAATACATCAGATTTAAGTACTCACATCTCTGCCTATAAGGTCT
>JAPZEB010000022.1:35061899-35077903 GCA_029783705.1 Chaetodon striatus | reverse complement strand
TGAGGCCAGAAATCACTGCATCTGCTAGAGCTTTTGTAAGAGATTGTGTTACATTTTTTGCTGCCTCTTTTCATCCTTTTCGTTATTTTGTGATATGCCAACAATTAAAAACTGCACAACCACTGGAAGTGGTACAACTATTTTGTGGAGCTTGCAGGCAATTTACAATACCAGAGAAATTACATTTTAAAAGGAGGGGAAAAAATACTTATTTAATTTGCAATTTCCTGAAGGTTAAGTGCTCACTGCCCCATTTCTCTTACAGGTGTTATGCAGTTTGGCTGCTTACAAATTAAGGGACACTACAGATGATCAGCACAGCTTCTACTGACCTGTGTCGGTGTAGACTTCCACAAAGTCCCCTGCTACCATGGAGAAGTCTGAATCTAGTGGTAAACTCTGAGGGTTGACATCAGGGAATCTGATTGGTCGTGTTTGGTCCGAGGATTTCTTGTTGTTGCTAAACTGGTGGATCCAGGGGTACAGGGTCAGAGAGTTCACCTTCTCACACCTGAATGGAGCAGTCAAAATTCATGAGGACAGGTGGAAGGATGGATATAGTATTCAGCAGAGAATGAGGTCAGAATTATACTGCCAAACAAGTAAATATGAAATACGTTTTTTTATTTTATTTGTGATCACTGAGACGTACTTAGAATAGAATTAAGTGCAATTAATAGACACCTCAAGCAAGCAGAGATATCCCGTATGAATGTATGCACGAACAGTCCCTAAGTGTTGTGTAAGGCAGTTTGAGTCACAGAAGTGTTAGTGTCAGTATGTGCTGTACCTATTGAGAACAAAGTTTGAAGAGAAGAGCATGAAGAAGCTCCATTCGTTGCCCTGGCAAATATAACCCAGCCGTGCTATCTCCCAGGCTAGACGGCCAAGCCCAGCACCCGGAATCAGCACGCTCACCTTAGACACATCACTGACATAATAAAATGCACAAAATGCACATATCACATGGAAAACATGTAGCAATTCACATCCTCAGAATTATTACAAAACATACTGATACCATAGCACATGGGAAACTTGTATCATGTAGTATCCACAAATCTTTCTGTCTTAGCATGCATGCAGGTGTTTGTGTGGTATCTGTTTGAGTGAGCGTGTGTGCTTCCTACTATTGGTCACTTGGGAATAGTCTTTGGATCTCTTGGATGATGGGTTTGTAGCAGGTGTCCCTCTCAGCCCGGCCCGTCTCGCTCCAGTCTCTGACAAACTGCTTTATGGTGGATTTAAGCTTGTCCATGTCAAACGTGGTGGACGGACGCACCTTCCGCGGATCCTCCTGTAAGTTGAATAAAGACATCAAACTTCTACCTTAACTCCTTGAGTAAATAACAACAAGTAACTAAAATACAACATGACAAACTGTATCTGTATGCAGTCTGTGTGTATAATGTATATGTACAGTACACCACTTGGTGTAAGCCAAGCCTTACCCTCTCGCCATACTCAATGTTCTCAAACATGTGGAGGCTGTTGTGAATGATGGCCTGCAGAATCTCCTGGTTGTGGTCTGCACACTGGCTGATCCGGGCCAGGTTGGACAAAACAGCTGGCAGCAAATCCTGGTGGTGCTGCGGGAGGCTCAGAAACTGACGCTCGGCACGCTTCACCTGCTCCTGGACATGGACCCTGACAAGAATACAGGACACAGGTGAATGCAAGGGTTCACACGTTTTCTCATGTCAGCTGTCCTTTGAGGGATAACACAAGTCAGTTATCTGGGGAGCAATCAGGGGTAAGACTGATAGTTTGTGCAGTGTGGGTCCAATACTCTGGTCCAAATGATTACTGTATTATTCAGTCTCTTCAATGTCAATGAGTGTGAATGCTACATCACATTACCCCTCTCTTAAGTTTGATTTCACTTGTGAGCAGTGTTAGGGGGAAGACTGGATCATGAAGTAGAAGTGATGCCATGACATGAGTGGCAAAGCGAAGCAAATAACTGTAAGCTGGTTAAATACACGTTAAGTTAACTGTGGGAGGCATTAGCCACTTTAATAAATATGAACTATCTCAGTTATCAGTTTTCCCTCCAAACCGTTAGTTATCTGCCCTTTGCTATTGTCGTTTGCTAACGATTTCGTTTACTGACACAAACTGTGGCGACCTGGCTCCTACTTCAATTCAAGCGTTGTCATTCTACCTGTAAAATCTAAAAGCATCGATTATTCTCCAGAAATGCTGCCTCTCCAGCCTGGCCTCCTCCTCAGGGCTGTATTTTATTCTCTCTTTGTTAAAATAAGGTCCTCCCGGGGGTCCCTCTCCGGTTGTTTCGGCCATGTCTGAAACAAACTTACAACCGTCCAATCAAAACGCGACTAACTTCTTCTTCTTGGGATTCAACAATTCCAGCAGAGCAAGCTTCACGAGGCGTGTTGCTGCCACCCTCAGTCGGATGATTACACTGCAGTTACTTTTTCTGAACCAGATGGAGGCAAACAAATTAATCAAAAATTAATTAAATAAATTAATACAGCCACTTTTATTTGGGCTGCCTTAATGTTTAATTTTCCTAATAGTATCATCTGGTGATGTATAGTCAATGCTTATCTGCAAGGGCGAAAGTTTCATCTCAACACTCGGGGGATGACATATGGGGGTTGGCGGTCCTCCCCATGGAAATTTTGTGCGTCAGACACTTAATTATCTGCATTCTGGTGAATTTTATGTACCAATTTGTGCCTTTTTCATCAGTTCAAGATGGAAATGCCTTTGATTAATTAAAAATAGGGGGGACAAATGCACATGTTCTAAACACTGACCTGAAATCTACATCTGCTTTCCTGTTAAGTTAGAAACCAATGTAGGCACCCCAGCACAAGCCTCATAGTACTACACAACATCTCAGAAAAAAAGGATTTGAGAAATACATCTATGTTTTTTTCTAAATATGAGAAATATATCCATGTCTTTTTGGCAGGGATTGATTTATTTTTTTGTGGAAGAGATTAAAGAAAAAGTTAGTTATAAGGTAAACTGATAAATGCTTCACACAGTCCCTGAATATACTGTGTTTGTTATAAAAGCTTATCTCTGTTCTAAGAAATACCAAATGCTAATGGCTGGCTGTTGATAATACTTTATCCCTGTATTATTTTACCATCAAAAACCAGTGTAAAAACAAACACTAATACACATTAAAACTGTTACACACTCAATCATAAAGAAGAAGACACCAGAACAAACATTTTTCTGAATGTTTTTTTATATGTGATGTAACAGCTGTGTCTTCAGTAAACACAATGTGCTTTTTCCATCAGATAGTCGGGTTGATAATCTTGCCCAGGAACAGTATGTTCTCTGTGTTGCGTTCAGTGATGGCAACCATAAATGGACGATCGAACTTCAAGACAGGGACATGGCGGAAGGACAGAAGTGTGATGCCGATGCCTGTGGCGGCTGCAGCGGTGGCTCCAGCCTCATCGACATCCAAAGTAGCTTGGTGCACAACCTATGTCGAAATGGAGGCAGGAGTGAGATGAAAGACAGGTGGAAATATTTGTGAAATAACATAATGTGCTTTCTGTCCTTACATCTGAGACAGCCAGTTTTTGTCCCTCTGAAATGCCACTCAGATCTGCGTGATCACCAAACATGTCTGTCATTCCCATTTCTTGCAACACATCATTCAGGGTGTAGGAAGACTTGATGGAGAACTTTGGAACATATATATCATATGTCCTTAAAAAAAGGAAATAGACAAAGTGATTGGTCTGACAACAATAAGTGATCTGACAGGAAAAAGCATTGTTAATACAGTGTCGAACTTTCCGTAATAGAAACAAAGAATTTCAGAATGATTTTAGGTTCTCCCAACCTGGACTTCATCCACTTCAACCATTTGGTGACATGGCCTGGGCAAATGGCGTTCTCCAGTGTTGCCATGTCATCAGGCAACATCAGCAGCATGGAGTAGGAGCTGTTGAAGGGGAGGTGGAGGACTGTTGTGTTAATCGCCTGGTCATAATAAGTATCAAGACTCTCCTCCATATTCATCATCTGGACTGGAACCTGGAAAATGACAGTTTGACATGAAGTGGAAAAGACACACAGTGTGAAGGACACACAATATGCAGAAATATTCTAAGTCTAATCCTTTCTAAATAAATGGTGCAACTTTGAACCTTGGTGCTCGCATCCACGTTGAAGACATCCTCCTTGGTGTTATCAGTTTCAAATGGAGTCGCCCACTTTCCTGTTTGATGATTTACAGAAATAACACACAACTTTTGGTGGGTACACGAAACTTAAACATGTGACCTCAAAAGTTAACAAACACATCAGATCTTATCTCATGTAACCTTTTACCTTTGTAGTAGATGTAGCTGAGGAGATACATGACTGTGTTTGGATCCAGGCTTTGGACCAGCTTGTCTATCTTCCCATTGGTCTTCTCCCCCACGTACTTATTGATGGTATCTGCGCTTTCTTTGGATTGGGTGAAGTCAACATTGAACCCATCTGCAGCGTAGGACTGCCTCAAGGTCTCCAGAAACTCAGGCCGCGGCTTGAAGCGGTTGTCCACGAATACAGCTGTGCCTTCACTGACGTCTTCATGAGTCGCATCACTTGCCCTTCCCATGAGCATGTGGAAAGCATGATCCACATTTGTCTGTGTCAGGAGGGTGTTGTTGAATCCCAGACCACTGAAAAGCTGACTGTGGGTCTCCCCTCGTGCTCCTACGGACAAGGCAGCCAAGGCCACAGACACACTAACTGGGGAGAAGAAGATATTCTTGCCTTCGGAGTCAGCGTGAGCTGCTAACTTTCTGTACAGGCGGAAGGCAAACTCTTTGTTTGCCGCAGCCACCAGTGAGACGCTGTTGGCGTTGGTGTCGAGTTCAGTGTGTTGGTCAGCATGATCTAAACCAAAATGGTGATCTCCTCTCCCCAGGCAGATCAGTGCTGATAGGATCCAGATCCCAACGGCTGCATGCATCATTGTGAACTGAGACAAAAGTTCAGAGGTGCAGCACTGTTCAGCAGGGTTACACAATGTTTGCTATTAGTAATTTTACTTCAAGCTAAAGCAAACATGCAGTTTCAAAGGCCTTGGAAACCTGTTTAATATTCTTTTCAATCATCCTCTTACGATGAGTGATGTATTAGTCATTTTACATTTAGATGTCTTTTTTTTTCTTTCCTTGTGTACTTTTCTCAGCAATTTGAATTGGGTAGGGCTTGTTAGATCTGTCAATCCACCAACAAGGGTAACATTTGCAACAGAATCTGATAAGAAGGTGGGCTGTTTGGTTACTGTCAATAAAATCTAATCAAACCACCCACACAGTCCTCATGAAGCAAATTAGCTGAATTTCTGAGCATTGAATTCCAAATAAATAACACTAAAATAACACTTGACTGACTAAAAGTCATGACTATTCAATGTTACTGAGAAGTATGTTACATTTACAGGGGCTTTCATAATTGAATCGCCTAAAGGAAGATAATGAAGAGTAAATCAAGTCATTTCTAAAGAATTTACATTTACAGTTGTAACTCTCTACAGATGTTAAATATTTTCCAATTCCAGTGTGCACACTTAGCCTACATCTCAAACTCAAGTTGGCAGAGTATTTAAACTTATATGTGATACACATAAAACAATTCATCTGAGCTCTCTCAGTCTATCTAACCACTTACCTTCTCCTGGTTGAAACGCAGACAGTGAAGCACAGGCTGGACAGAGGGGAACATCCCTTTTTATAAGACTGATCAAGCTAACTGAACTTTGGCTTTGTTTATTCTCTATCTCGGCCTCTTATTTACTCTGCCCCTGCATTTGTTCTGTGTAATGATTACTATGATCAAACTGGGACTGCACATGTTAAATGCAAAAGCCAAGCTGCCACTGTTTGCTTCAGCAGCATGTACGAAAAACATATTGGTAATGATTACTCATTACTCGTCTTCAGCCCAGACTGTGTATCATGCCACCTGTTGCATTAGACACCCAATTTCTGTTTTTGTGTTTAAGTAGCACCAGTGTGTGAATTGACTGCCAGACATTCACCAAAAGCTGAATTGGATTCAGATATTTTTAATATAATACTCCAATTCATTTATCATGTACAAAGTGACAGGATATAAATATTTTTACCTTAAAGGGACAGTTCACATACTTTTCCTCTAACTTTTAGTGCCGTTTATCAATCTGGCTTGTTTTGGTGTGAGTTGCTGAGGACTGGAGATATTGACCATAGAGATATCTGCCCTCTCCCCAGTGTAATGGAACTAGATGGCACTCGGCTTGTGGTGCTCAAAGAGCCAGAAATTACATTTGAGAAATTCAACATCAATGTCTCTCTCCAGAAATCTTGACCTGGTTACTCAACATAATCCACAGACCTTGTTGTGAGCAGTTTCATGTACGAACTATTTCTTTCTACCATATACATCCACCAACTGTATCACTGCACAGAAAGAAGAAATTTTAAATCCTTGTTGTGAACTTCTGTCTCCACTGTGCAGTGAATAAAAACTTATTTGAACTAGCCACAGAACTGGGCCTGAAAGATTTTTTTTCTTCAACACAATTAAAACATGACCCAGGAAATAATCAGAGGCTGTTAAGACCCTTTAAAAAAACAATATATGTAGTACAAAAACTACTATGAAATTTGTGTGTTTCATCTTTTAAACATTATGAAATATACTAGAGCTATCTTTATCATATTTTTCATCAAGTTCTGGACCCATGAAATCTGAACAATAATGCCACCAGGCAGCATTCAGTGTATGCCAAACAGCTGGTTGTCCAGTTTGATGAGCTGTCGGAGAAAACCTCGATTAGGGATGACACCCCGGTTATCTTTCACAGCCAAAATAGCCTCCACAAGGGTCAGGTTCTGCTTCAGCATCAAGTAAGCCAGGACCAGGGTAGCAGAGCGGCTCACTCCTACGTGACAGTGCACCAACACTTTGCCTAAGAATCAGAGAAACATTACATTACAACATACATTTCTGAACAGACAGCCTTCACAGTACATTTTTCCACCCCTCCTCTTACCTCCTCTGCTGAGAGCCCTGTGGATAAAGTCTGCTGCTGCCTGGAAGTTGACGCTCATGTCAAACTCACAGGAATCACGAGCCTCTATGCCCATGTAGGTGATCTGCATGGTGTCATAGATGTCTGGCTTTCCTCTGCGGTTACTGTGAGCTGCATTCAGGATGTGAGTGACTCGATGCTTGAATAGATCCAATTGGTTCTCAGCACTGTCTCTAGAAAGTACAACACTCTGGATTTACTGTCAGCGTCTGACATAATGTGAAACAAACAATTAAATATTGCAGGTGTTTCTTGACTAACAATTTGCATGTTAGGTATATAGGGGTTTAAGGGCAAAAACATAACATATAAATGATAAATACAAAATTATGTAAAATTAAATACTTAAATAAATGCATGAATAAATAATTGTATACAGTAGCAGAATGCTTAAATAAATTAATAAATAAAAAATATGATTTAATGCTGAATAACGATATAATTATGTAACAAAATGGTTAAATAAATAAATAGATAATTATGTAATTTAATGCTTAATTGTCACCTTAATTAAATCACCAACTAAATGAAAATTGATGGATGAAGTTCACGTTTATATTTTGGCCCTGAAGCTGTAAAAATATTCTTTAAAAATTAATTTATGTTTTATAAAAATAGAAATAGACAAATATGTAAGTATGTTTTTAAATGAATAAATAAATCAATAAATACAGAAATAACAGTAACATTTATATAGCCTATTTAAGGTCTCATTTAATTTTTAATGTATTTATTTGTGGTGAGAATTAAGCATCAAAGCATTTATAATATAATACTACATTTATTAAGCAATGGGTCATATAGTTATTAATTTGTTTACTCATTTATTTAAGCATCTAGTAAGACAGATGGGTTTTCACATGTGTCTGACCCAGTGTTGAAATGAAACCTATGCCCCTGTGAGTTGAATTTATCAAGAGACCTGAGATGTGCTTTCATGACAGGGCATCAGTGGAAACTCTCACATAGCATGGCTGTAGTTTACGCATGTTCCCAAAGTGGAATGCAACTTGTGGGATCTTCAGTTACTCATTCTGCATTTAAATCTGATTTATGATCAGTTTCTCTTTCACACATGTGGACTAAACCCAAGTCTAGACTTGGCAATATTTGTAAAAAGGTCTCAGTCCACTCTCTACTAACACACACAGCAATACGTTACAAGGACATGTCCCATTTTTATCAGGCTTTCTGTGGGTTTTAAAACAGAGAAAAGTGAGCTACTTACTGGTCACCGATGTAAAGCCTTGGCCAAACTTCATCTGCGTGGCTGATGATGGCTTTGCCAGTAAACAGGAGTCTTTCCAACTCAAACACTGCTAAGCCAGGTGAACTCAGGTCAATTTCCACCTTCCGAGGTGGAGGTTTATCATTCCAGGACGCAGGAAGTTTGGATGTGTAGGACATTGCTTTTTTCTGCAAGGTTCTCTGAGTTGACGCAGCAGTTTACTTTAGTTATGATGCAACTTCTAGTCCTCTAAAAGCAGACAGTACACAGAGTCAAACCAAAAAAAACAGTAGCTGCAGTTTGTAGCCACTTAGTTTACCAAAATAAACTTTAGTCTAAAAAAATGGATTTCCAAAAAGCTGTCCAGAACCACTGCGTTAACAGGGCAGAAGGAATGGCACAGGTGATACTAGTCTCTGGCTTCTTTGCCTCAGATATACTCACCACGGGGTGTCCTAAGGTTTGTCAGGCCATTTGACCCTCACATTAAACCCAGCCTGTGTGCCTCAAGCCCTCGGGGGCCTGTGTTATGCTTTTGCATCAAAATAGCAGTCTATTTAAAGATCCGTATGCTGCCAGGCAGATGTAGGCAGTGTGGACCCATGCAGCAGTTTCCACTTGACAAAAACATATTCGTAACAGGAATTTCTATTTCTTTTAAAGACTGAAATATGCTTATTGATCTGTAACCACTATCCATTTAAAGCTAAAGAGATACATTAGCTCTGTTCACTGTATTTGTTTTTGAATACAATATAAAACAGCAAGGGGAAAAAAATAAAATTCATTTGATCACCAGTTAAAAAATATACTGACATTTAATTATTTCTCTGCTGTTTTCTCACTTGTAATAATTTCAGTATTTATCAAGCAAAGATTCCCATCTTGTGTTGGAGACATGCATTACATCTGAAACTGTACAGTTGTGCTCCATCTAAACAGAAACGTAACACCACAGGAAAATGAACACATATGACAGGTGATTTTTTTCATGCAAAGCTTGTGATCTTATTTTTTATTATTCTTTTTTTTTTTTCTACTTATATAAAACCATCCCCTGAAATATGGCACTCTTTTTTTCTAAATCAACACATCAAGAATAATTGGAAAATAAAGGACTTTCTCTACACAAGGAAATGGATTATGGTGCAAATCTGGATTATTATAACAAGGAGTGCGACAGAAAACAGAAACAAGGTCCAAATTAAACACTTGATCCAAGTGCTGGGGACCGACATTGTCCTTAAGCACAAAACATTACTGAAAATGTTAAAGTACATCCTTCCCTTTATCATTTACAGCAACTGATTGAACACTTAATTCTGACTATACAATTCACTTGCTTCGTCATATATATATTCCAAGTGTTCAAAAAGGGATAAAAGAACATATTTTAACATCGTTTCAAGTACTTCTTAAACTTCCTTATGTCCTATTTATCTGTAATAACAGCAGTTTCTAAAGTGAAATACATGGCATTCATATGTAGGTCTGATTCTAGGTCCGCACTTACAAAGAAATTTCATCCAAAAGATGGAATAAATGAGGACAGCAATCTTTAGGGGTTTTCACTAATCTGCTACGCTCTAGGCCCAATTATGAGCTTGGAAATGTCATGACTGTGTTTAGTGCTTGTCTGACATTATAGTGCATGCAGGGCTGGGAGCACAATTGAAAAAGGAAAGCATTGCACCTATTTTCCTGCAGAGACATGGAGAAGTAAGTGACTATGGGCAACTAAGTGTATGGCCTCTATCGGGGCAGGGGGAGGGGGGGTCAGGACAATATCATGCAAACGGACTGTGAGATGTTATAACAGACAGCTAATGAAGTGCATGTGTTGTTAGGTGTGGGATCAGACTAAAACCGACCCATGATCCTGAGGGACAGCATGACAATAATCTGAATCTGTATCACAGGTTTGAGACCAACAGCAGTTGCAACGTGGCACTGAGTTAACTCATGGTCCTGTGATGCTGCCTGGCATTATGCTGGCAAAGGCATGACGTTAGAGACAAGTTGAGCGAGAGTGTCAGGTTGTGTAGTGAGCACAGTCACTCACTGAGGCTGAAAGTCATTTATGATATGTACAACCATCACTCTACACTTCTAACATCATCATATCACTTATACCAGCATAATTAGGCTTTAAAGGTTGACTCCGTGTACCAGTAATTACTCAGCCTTGGTCTTGGGTCAATGCCACTTATTTCAGGCATTTTATATCACGGTGGTGGAAAAAACCCTTAAGATAACACAGCTCAGAGAGAGAGAACACTAGACCCTCATTGTGTCCATGGAAGATCTGGAAGAAGAAAACAGCAAGACTTAGCGACCCACGAACCAGTAAATGAGTCCAGCTCAGAAGGCTTTCTTCTCCAGCCGGTCCAGGATGGCCTGGATCCTCTGTACAGCCTCCTTTCGGGCTTGCCGGACGTTGTCCTGTCCCTGAGTCTCCACAGAGTCCAGCTCCAGCAGCTCTTTGGTCAGCAGTTCCTCCAGACACCGATAACTCTTGTCTGTCTTTTTGCCAACAAACTCGTCAACATCTTCCTGAAGCAGCAGCACTCTGGCCATGACCTGTTGGACCTTAGCTAGGCCGGGGTTATCACTCAGGGGGTTAGGTCCAGCCGGGCCTGGAGCTGGAGCCGGAGCTGGAGCTGGAGCTTGGGCCGTCGCTGAAGGTGGGGGCTCACCTTGAGAAGGATTGGGCTCTCCTCTCCCGGTTTTGTTGTACATCTGGGGAGGTGAGCTTATTTCAGCAGGCTTTCCATTGGGGGGATTCAGGGATTGGGAAGGCCGGGGTTTAGGTCCCACTTGTGGGGCACGTTGGTGCTGTTGGTCCTACAATGACACCAAACATAAGATTGTAAAGATATTTGATAATCCTCAATCTCAACTCCATATGTGACATGTTTCCCAGAATCTCAAGACATCAATTGAAGTGTGATTGTACCTTGTCTTAACTTATCAGTGCAGTTTTCTTAGTTTTAAAGTGCATTACCTGAGATTGAAAAACTTTGATATAAGATCAAATAAACACACAAAGTTTCTTTTCATTTACCTCAATTTATTAGCAATACCAAAGGGGTCATGAAAGCTACATTGAAGTGAAGCATCTGTGGATTCATACCTTGGGTTGGTAAGGCGGTGGAGCGCCAGTTCCAGTCCCTGGCCATGCTGGAGGATGCGGTGGACGGACAGGATTCCCGTAGTGGTTTTGCGCAGGCTGCTGGCCTGGCTGCCATTGCTGCTGTGGAGGAGCATATGCACCAGAGTGCGCCCAAGCATCGGCCTGGGGGTTTGGGTGGAGAGGCTGGCCTGTGGGGTATGGGGGGGTTGAAGGCAATGCATGACCACCTTCACTGTAGTGAGGGTACGCTCCAGGAGGATATCCAGGACCCTGGGAGCAGAGGCGAGACAAATAAATGTAGTATTTCCAAAAATACTTTCTTTCTCTAGGGTCTGAGGTTAATTTTGGTTCAGAGAAAAATAAGAACAAGCTACTTATTTTCATTACTAATATAACTCTAAAAAGTATATCACAGTCAGAGACGATTATTAATAATGTTACATTTGGCAAATACGACTTCCAACATTTGATCGTGGTGTGTTTAAATGAACTCACCCCTTGACAGTGTGGACCAGGATAGTGATGATGTTGGTGTTGGTGTTGAGAGTGTGGCTGCCCAGACGGCCCACTGCTCTGCTCTGCTGGACAGCCCTGGTTAGTATAAGGACCTGGAGCCGGTCTCTGAGTGTCAGCACAGTAGAAAGGATTGGATGGGTGGAAACCACTTGTTGAATACTGATTCTGCGCTGGGCTGTAGACACCATGGCCATTTGGATAACCTCCAGGCATTACCTATATGAAAAGCACAGGAGGAGGGATTAATTATAAGACAGTCCATTGTCTGTGTGTAAATGTATGGTGATGTAACTGTTCTGACATTGTAGCTGACTGTCAGAAAATGTGAGGGAAAGGTGAAAGCACTTAAGAGACTTAAGGATGATGAGTAGATTTACTGCTACTGTACACCATCGGATTTAGAGGGCTAGGTTATGTTGCATCATGAGCTGTACCTGTGGATTGTACTGTGGCTGAACATCTGATCCCGAGGGATAGGTATTTGCATAGTGTCCTGTGGAATGAGACTGGGGATACCAGTAGTGTGAAGGGTAGCCTGGATACTGAGGAGCGTCCTGTGAACACAAAATATCACATAGAAGAGAGTTGTTTTTTGAGAAGATCTCTGTCTTTAAGGGACTTTTCACAATTTATAAGGTGGGAGGGGATGGTGCAAAAGGGGGGGGGGCATGTCAACTATTTTTTAAGCCCTTGAGAGGGACTTCTGTTTTTCAGTTTGGCTTAGGGAGGGGCATACAAATTTAAATGCTTGTATTTTGTGTTGTTATTTTACCGCAGAGTTATACAGAAAACATGTTTTTTTAAAAATCAGCAAAATAACCCCAGTTATCAGAGCCAGAAACCATAACAAAACTTTATGTTGGATTTTCAAATTTCCCACGATTCTTGGACACATCATGTGCAACTAATGTTGTGTTCACACTGGTTGTGACAAACAATTCACACAAGGGAATTACATGTAATATCAATATCAATGTAAAGACATGACTGGACTCAAACTCCTGACGTGCAGTGTGATGGACACAATGGACACAATGGATACAACACAAATGACGCAAAATACACAAATTAAGTGGTGCAAATTAAACAAGTAGCGCTATTTTGCGCTGTAAACCAAAAACCATTTGCACTAACTGACCAGCATGCACTACAAGAGTGGAAGACCGAGGCGTTTCTCAACTCCATGATTTTCTCTTCAACTTTTAAATTTCACACCTCAAAAAGGTACGTTTTAAAAATCTAATGATTAACTTATGGTGGAGCGAGGCTCATTTATTTTCCACCAGTCACTCAGGAAGGCTCAAGATAAAGTATTTTTAGATTTGGGGAGGGTCCACCACCTTTCTCTCCTCTGATAAGTAAGGAACAGTCCCTAAGTACCAGCAGTACTATTTATATTCTGAGCTGTCCTGGGTACACACTAACGGGAAACTAAACCAACCACATGCTCTCAACATCACCGCCTCTCCCAGACACAAACAAAACAATAACTGAGTAAACAGAGGCACTGACTCATTTATTACTCACTGGACCAGTTATGAACAGACCAGATACATTCTGCACAGCTAACCAAAAAACAGGCCACGTTGCATTTTTAAAAGATTATATTTCTCTAACGTGTACGCTTTGACACAAGTGTAGGATTATTAGTATTGCCGTCACGTCAAGATAAACGTGACAAAGTCGGGCGACAGCTGAACTAGCAGTGTAGCGGTAACTATTACATAATGCCAGCTAGCTCCGTTAGCCGTCCAGCTAGCATGGACACTGTCTACCGTTACGCAAGCTAGCTGGCTAAAAAATGTTTTTCTGTACAAACTCATGTCGTTTGTTGGAAATTTAACAGACTCAAAGACTGCGGACAACCTGTGAGGACTTGTCCAAGCTGTGTCCACTCACTTACCATTGTGTTATTCCAGTTGCCGTGAGTATTTTCCGAGTTGCAAGCCGAGGGCCAGTCGGATTTCAGATTTGACTGCATTTGATGATGGTGCATCGGCTAAGCGCGCTCCCCGGCATCCGTCCTGTTATCTGCCATTGTAGAAAATAAATATTTCACAAGCCTAACGGTACTTATCTGAGCCGTCAGTTGGTCCAAACTGTGAGCAACAATGTTGCCGTTTTTCTACAGAGGTAGAGATCGCCTGATTGGAATCAGGAAATGATTGAATGACACCAATGCTCCGGCAATCCTGTACTGTCTCTTTAATGAAAGGCGCGAGTAAAACTGAAGAGGTCTCACTCCGCCGCTTTTTCTTGGCACCGCGACCACAGTGCAGTGCTGGGCAGTGTTGCGAAGGTTACTAATGGATTACAGATTTCTTTTTGTTACTTCTCTTACAAATGTTTTAAATTGTGCAATAAAGCTTAAAAGTCTTAAAAACACAGGCGCATTAATGCTGCAATCAAATTAGGTCTAACAGTTTTGCTGACTCGAGTTGTCCAGAGATTGCTAAGAGAAGAAATTTCTGCTGAACGAAAAGATGCAAAGCAACAATAAATGTTATATTCTACACATAAGGTTTTAACTGAAAAAATAGATACATCCAGATGTAACACGTCTGAAATAACCGAACAAATCACCATTCATTTTCATTAGTAATTATTCTCAGTTTGTACTGCCCTTACAGTTACAGTTACATGTAACCTGTTACTCCCCAACACCGTTGCGGGGTGAAGTGCGCTCTTATCACTTATCTTATTTTACTGCATAAATATGTAAGATTATGCGGAAGGTGTGGTGTTTGCGTGGGTTAGATGGAAAATAAAATTGTATTTGGATCATGTAATGATACGGCTGGCTACACATCTAAAAGTGTTGAACTGTTCCGAATCTGTCACTGTCTGGTGGTCATATACGATCTTCGTTGTTACGTGTGCGTCAGTTGATTAGCCAATAGGAAATACGTCATCAAAATATAATTTTTAAAAAATATAATAAGTCGTATTTTAATCTTCAAAAACTACATGTTTTTTGTTTTTCATGTGTTTCAAGTTATTTTCTTAAAGCAATGGTAATACAAAGTTAATTAATATAAATGTAATTGTGTTGCAGCGCCCGAAGGGTTAAGCGTCTACAGGAAGTTTATCCCGGCCGTGTATAAAGACGCTTCCTGTACTCTTCTTGAAAGCAACATATTTTGAAACATTCATGGCTTGAGGTTACATAAAGATTTACGAAGGAAATAAACAGCAGCCCAAGATGAACTACGTACCAGGGACAGCGAGCCTCATTGACGACATCGACAGTAAGTGTGAGAGGAGGACCCGCTCCTTCGTACACAGAGATGGTCTGCTGAAAAATCGTTTCAAGATGTGGCATCGTGTCTGACACAAACTGTATCATTTGTAGCAGTTTCACTTTGTAATTAAACATGCCTGTGTTGGTCGTATCCTGCAGAGAAGCACCTGGTGCTGCTCCGAGATGGCAGAACACTGATCGGTTACCTCAGAAGCATTGACCAGTTTGGTATAACTCCTTTAATTGCCTTCACTTCTTCACATCATACAGGGGGCAAAACACAAGCTAAAGCTCACCCCACAGAGGCAGCATTCAAATACGATTCCCACCATCTGGTGGTTTTAAGTAGCCTATATTTTAAAGTGTTGGCCTATAACACTGCACTGTATTTCACTAACCTGTTTCTCTTGTCTCTCCAGCCAATTTAGTTTTTCATCAGACAGTTGAGCGCATCCACGTGGGGAAGAAATTTGGTGACATCCCCAGAGGAATATTCATCGTGAGAGGAGAGAATGTGGTGCTGCTCGGAGAGATAGTAAGTGGGAGTATCCTCGTTTTATGTGTGTGTGTGTGTGTGTGTGTGTGTGTGTGTGTGTGTGTGTGTGTGTGTGTGTGCATTACACTGATACAGGACGCTGAAATGATGCAACCTGGGATTCAACATCAGTGGATGATGTGTAGTTACTACTACTAATATTATTTTTGCAAAAATCATGTAATTAGCACATTTCATTAAATTGATAGTAATGAGTCTTGAAATAGAGGTTCACATAACCGTGTGGCCAAAGGTCCTGTGTGTAGGTTTTAGTGGCATCTA
>JAPZEB010000022.1:35037619-35059546 GCA_029783705.1 Chaetodon striatus | reverse complement strand
TTCCCAGGCCAGATGAGATATGTAATCCCTCCAGCATGTTCTGGGTCTGCCCCGGGGCCTCCTACCAGTGGGACATGTATACAATTTTCTCAAATGTGTACTACAGAGTAAGAATGAGGACAAAATACAAATACAAATTCATACAATTTTTCTAGCAAAGTTGAGTGCCTCCTTCCTAGCCTCAAGCATGATGTAACCTGCCCCCTTACATCCTGGCAATAGAGAGCTCACAGATAAAGTCTTTATCAAAGAGTATCTCCACTGCTGAATAGAAAAACTGTGTGGTAGCTTTCATCTAACCACCAG
Organism: Chaetodon striatus; assembly: GCA_029783705.1. Taxonomy (NCBI): domain Eukaryota; kingdom Metazoa; phylum Chordata; class Actinopteri; order Chaetodontiformes; family Chaetodontidae; genus Chaetodon; species Chaetodon striatus. The sequence goes on along the minus strand of JAPZEB010000022.1, from coordinate 35,059,240 downwards.
CATCTTTGCAGCAGTAGTGCATGCTGATAACCATAGTTGCCTCTGAGTGTGATTAAAGTTCTGCCCTGAATCATCATTAAGTAGCGTACAGGCTGGAGAGAAGTCAGTCTTAACACCCAAAATTTCACATAGACATTATGTTATTTGCTCCCAGAAACGTTTAACATGATATGTAAGATATGCAGTTTTTGAGAAGCAGAAACATTTATATTTCTAATATCTCCTAAGCAATGTATGCCTGAGTTACACCGTTGAGATGAGGTAAAATATTGTCCTCCAGACTTTATTGAGGTATTACAGATAATGAGGTATTATTGTAGTTACTTATTTTACTGTCAGTTTTGTCTTTGCAATAGAGCCAATGTGCAGTTTAAGAGAATGAGCATTTATAGAGCTTTACAACAGGAGTTCAGCAGACATGCACTTATGTCCAGGAATAATATCCTCCTGAGACCTGAGCTTTTGTTTGGTATGCATTTTTAAGTTTTCCTAGCTATTTGAGATCAGTGGGATCTGATAAGTATAAAAATTAAACATTTTCAACGATAATAAAGTTCCAACATCCTCGATGAGGTGATGATAAATTCCCAATGTCCTCAAATGAGCACTTCCTAATTAACAGCATCTTAGCTTGTTACTGTTGCTAAAAACGGTCAAATTTGTTGTCCTATCAAACTTTTAACAAGTTTCAACCATAAAATGTGATCAGGTTTTGGACCTTGTCCACTTTTCGTGTACTGACTTAGCAGAGATGGCTGCCATCTTGTTTTTGCATGGATTAGTGTATTGTGGTTTTACTACCACTAGATGACACAGAAAAAGTGTCCACAAACGAGGACAACGGGTTTGAGTTAAGCAGAATAAAGTATCAGGTGCAGCCATATGAGGACACAGATTCTCAGGAGGCTATAATACATGACAAAAGACGTCCTCACAGGTGTTCTCAATTATCGGTCTGGTTAGACCTCTGCTCAGGTTGGGTGAACCTATGCTAAACCGTAAAGTTGCCTTGTTGAGAGTCAGTGTAAAATGTTTGTACACATCCACACAGCCTGAGAGGAGGTGTAATCAGGTAACAAGCAGAAACACCTGTGCAGGTGGGCAATGGCTGCTTTACAGGTGTGGGCAGCTTTGAATTTTAACATTTACGCTTATGTGAGTGGACTTGCACCCTTTAACTTAGGTTTCTGGCTGTAATTGTCAGGAAAAAAAGTTTATTTTGTTGACAAATTAGCTTTACTTCCGGTGAAGTTGTTTCCGTCCGCGGCTTGACGCAGCTGTGGCAGAGAGGCCCAACCCATTTTGATTACGCACCAACCGAGGAGGGGGGCGCGCTGATGTCCTCTCTGGTGCGCTCAACCAACCCCTGCTGTTGTAATGTAAAGCTGGTAGTGTCCTGCTGTACCGCTGTAAAGAATCCGCTGTAAAGGACACGGTTCGCATACATCGGTGTCTCCAACGTGAACATTTTCTGCATCGGAGAGATTCCGCAGCCAAATTACGCATGGAATGGTTTTGGGGGGATTGGAGTAGAAATGCAGCGCCGCACTTCCAACCCACAACAAGAACCATGCCCAGCTTACATTGCAAGCAAATCTATGACATCCTGTTTTATCCATTACGACTTTGATATGAGTGAAATTTGCTCGGATACCGACGAGGAGTGAAGAAAAACCCCACACAGCGTACAAGCTGAAAGACGTTGTTTTCGCTGCAGACGCTTGTGAACCGAAAACCTCTGCATTTAGGATTTTTTTTGATGGAGCTGGAGAACATAGTAGCCAACACTGTACTGCTAAAAGCGAGAGAGGGTAAGTTGGCACATAAAAGGAGCTAAGTGCAAACAGTAAGTAAAGGCCTGGCTGTGTCACATTTTGCGCTCAATATGCAGAAAAGGTGGGAATAATCGTAATGATGACGGCAGTAGGTAGGTAGCTTGCGGACTGTACGGCTCAGTACAGCAGGTAAATCCTACAGATGCAACAGAAAAAAAGACTCTTATGCAATGATACACACCTCACATCTCATTCGTCAGATGATCAATTCTAACCTATAATCAATCTCATGAATTATTTTATCCTCACTGATTTTCACAGATCATATGCGATCATCATTTTCCCACATAGGCTATGTAGGGGGGGAAAAAATCTGCCTCCCACATCCGCTTTCGCTGTCTGTGCAAATGAATGCGCTCTTTCGCAACATTATACATGCTGAGGCACACACTGAAGCAGGGAATAACTCTTTATACACAGAGAATAAATGAGTGTAGGCTGGCTGGCATTTGAACGGTGATCTGATGACGTGACTGGTGTTGAAATCTTTGTATGGGGCCTGCACAGAGAGAGACTGGTTATCAATATAGAAACGGTCCAATGTCTGAGAGGGCCACATGTAGCCTGACTTTATTCACTGGAATATGAAGGTATTTAGTGGCATTGATAGCTCTTTTTTTTTAGGGAATGAGCCAGGGTCGTGCTGAGGGCAGGAGGAAGGCCTGCAGGTAAACATCATGCAGTCTAACACCATGATTGTTTCCCTGAAAGTCTCCTAGAGGTCCATGAACCTGTTTCAGGAACAAATGGGTTAAAAAAAGAAAGCATCATACTTCCTTGGAGCTCTGTATATGTCACGCCTCTTGAGAATAAACGATGAAACCTTTAACTGCGTTAGAAACACAATAAATTCTAAGTAACTCGCCAACTCTCACAAGTGCACACACAAGTTTGGTTGCACGTGGTTTCATGTGGCAACAGTCTCTGTGGAGTTGCGGGGTGACGCAGGAGAGGACTGTGCGCCTCTGGCAGCTCCTTCCATTTATCTCACATGATGACATACTTAGGAGGGAAAAAGGGGGCTAGTCTGCGGAGAGGGCAGGGAGAGTTTCATGGGAATTGATGGAGTAAAACAGGAAGCTGAGATGCTGTCAAAACCCTTAACGAAGGATGCCTGCGGGTCAATCTGGACGTTTTGTTTTATGGGGGCAGAGCACGACTGGGCCGGGTGAATTAAGCTTCATGAATTAATAAGAGCAGTTAATGACCCATGACAGATCTCGCTTGTCCCAGCTGCTCCATTGGTGCTCATCCAGTCCCTGCCTGCCTTGACTGTGTGTGGGGGAGAAAGGGCCTTTTACAATTTCACATTAAGGGATGAGACGGTCCTTTGAGTTAATAGCTGAAGCACGACTTTCTCCACAGCTTGATCAATGGCCCTACGAATGCAGCCGCATGAGAGTAGATCAACAGTTGACTTCAGATTTGTTGCACTGCTCACACTGAGACGTGTCACAGGTTGTTGCGAGTGTCCTTTAACTGCGTGAATCATTAGAGGTTTTATCTTACAGGGGCCTGGTGCCAAAGAGATCCCTGTGTGCTGCTGGTGGTAACCCTCCTGCTTCTCACTCATATGTATGGCAGGGGACAGTATACACAGAGGCTCACTTTGGGTCACATACCAGCATCAGTGAGAGGATGTGAATGGAGCGAATAAAGAGTGTTTATTCCTGTTTGTTTATGGGAGTGCATCTCAAGCCAGAACTGAAGCGAGAGGCATGCATCCTCTGTCCAAACGCTCGCAGGGACGCACAACAGGAAGGCCCAGTTTCCACTGCAATCTTTGTTTTGTACCAGCGTCCTCACACCTCTCAAATCAGTGAAACAGTGTGAGTGGCAGCGAAGCGTAGAAATAAACCAGCGATTGATATCCCCAGGCAAGGAGCTGCAACACAGGCCCTGTGCCAACCTTGCATCGCTCTTTGGCTCCTCTGTGTCAGACAGATCTGACAGTACCAGTCCTGGTTTTGCCACCAAGACCTTGTGAACACTCCTCATTGATTAGAGAACCCAGAGATGGGAGATTAACTTATGGATCAAAGAGGATTTACGATCGACATGCTGTTTCATGTTAATCACAGAGTGGAAAATATAACTCATGGCTTTTCCATAGCTAAAAAGAAGCAGCTCTGACCATATTGAACCATCTCGTTAAGTGACCGCTCTCTTACATAAAGCCAAATGGTATTATACACTATCAGTTAGATGCAGCCCATAAGCTATTTAATCAAATTGATCGTTACATAACAAACTGAGTGGGCTACTGCCATCCGAGCTCCATCTTCCTGTGGAGCTGCACTCCGGTCTCTGCGGAAGATGCTTTATGGATGATGAGTATGCAGTGAAATGAAACACCCCGATCTCCTGTGCGGTCATCTGAGTATCATCTGACGGCTACGGTACTGTTAACCATGTCAGAGCAGCAGGACGTGCTGCTGTGCTGATCTCAAAAGCTCTGCTGTCTGTATGAGCTGTGTCAGCTGAGCAAACTGGGGGTCACAGCAGATCAAAAAGTACTGCGAAGTTATTCACGGCTGTTTGTGTCAGCAAGATCTGCTTGGATCTGCCTTTTTAATGTTAGCTGACATATAGTGACATAGACTGAGCAGGTTTAATACCAGGGTACACTGTAGATTTATGTGTGTGTTAGCAGATGAGGGGTGTGGGGGTGAATTCCTTTGTTTCAATGTAACCTGAACCCAGCTGCTCTGACGAGAGCAACATCAGTGCAGTAGACCCTGAGCTTATTATGTGTGTGTGTGTGTGTGTGTTCCTGCCTCCCCATTCACAACTCTTGCTGGCAGCAGTCGCAGATTCCAAGCCAGGCGAGCGAACGTCATCGGCTGTCGAAGTGAATGAGAGTAAGGGGGAAAAACTGCATTGCTGCATCCAGATGCCTTTCTTGAATTGCTGTAGCAGAGCCGGGGTATTTAGTTTGGGCTACTGGACTGAATTCCACTCCGATGCCTGCTGGCTTTCACATTCAGGCTGTCGTGTTTTTTGGAGGCTGTGGTTGCGCAAGTGAAAATCACTTCTGTCACATTTGGTGTAAAATTCAGGACAGGGAAGTGCTTCATACAGAACAGCCAGTACGTTAACAGATATCTCCATGGTAAAACGACCTGAGTAGTGAAGGATTAGTGTATTTCCAGGTAACTAAGGTGAGACCAGATGATGGAAACATGGCATCTGTTCTCTCAGTTTCTTTTGTTTTTCACCTTCTTCGTTTCCTCAAACAGGAGATTTAGGTTATGTCACTAGATTAAGAGCCAGACCTGTTGAAAGAATAATTTTGGAACACTGTTGACCTGTGATCCTCTACAGTGATTTATTTGCTTTAGGCCAATATATGAATCTCTTAAATGAAATAAAGACCTTGTTTGACAGCCTATACAGTGGAACCGTCTTAAAGTGATCACATCTGTACAGGTCAAACTCATCACTATAAGCAGATAGTAATTATAACTGAGTGTTTTTTTTTTCTTTTTCTTTATTTCTCATGCAGATTACCATGTCATTGACATTTGTGTATTTGTCATATGAATATAAAGTTATGCTACCAGTCCACACTCCATATTTTGGTCTGGTTGGGGACTTGAACCGGCGACCCCCCGGTTCCCAAGCCAAGTTCCTATGGACTGAGCAACTGCCACCCTTACAGTAGAATTTAGAGCCACAACTATTTGTCATTTAATCAATTAGTTGATCAAAAGCGAATCATTTGGCAGCTATTTTGATAATCAGATCATATTGGTCATTTTTTTTGGTAATGTATGTATGACTGCATCAGTTTTGCAATTTTGGGTTTGTATCCATTTGGTTGAATGCGTTAAAAAAAAAATGAAAATGGTTGTTGTATAATTTAATTTCTTAAGTAGTAGCCTAGTAGTCATTTAATTGGCCTATTGGTTGTCAAAAAAGTGCTAATACCTTGTAGATATCTGACAAAAGTTCAGAACTATGTGGCTTTTATGAGTGGTAGACTCATTTGTGTGCTAAATTACAAGTGAGAGAACCCACAGAGAAAATCTTTGCATGCTTAGCACCTAAATATGGTGGTACCCAGTCATATGGGATCCTCCAAAGTGCAGTAGAGTTGTCTGAATCCCAGATTTAAATAGCATCAAGCCCTGATTGGAATAATTTGTGTATGAAATCATTTATATCATGTTTTTTGTGGCCCCATTGCACTCTCTATAGGATGTTTTGGTTGGTATGAACATCGTAAGGCACACTGATCAGTGACTTCAAGGAACAGTGCGTGATACAAGATAACATGAGATAACAGGCATGAGGTATTTGTCTGTACAAGCGATTTGTGTGGGCTCTGCAAATGCACAGTGTGTTCAAGCTCCTGCTGCAGAGGGGCGGGGGGGTGGGAGTTAGGATGGTGTTGCTTCATCATGTGATGCCATAGCAAGTCTCAGCAAGCCAGGAAAGCTGCTGTTGGTAGTACTGACAAAATTCTAGTGAAAAGACCTGAGTAACCTGTTTCAATCTAAAACCACAACTGTAAACACACAACACAGGTCTCCGTTGTCCCACCTGATCCTCCACCTGTTAGCTAATGGTAATGTCAGTATGAATGAATTCTCTCCCACTTCCACACAAACAAAAACACTTGCCTGGAGTGCTCCTCCCTCAGGACCCCTCTGAAAGGACGGAGCCATGACATAATGCCGTCGACTTTTATTGGGTAGAGAGCTTTAATGGAGGGGAGAGTAAAATACACGAGGGGGAAACCAGCCTGTCGTTTCCTCGCTGGGTTGTTCTGATGCGAAAGAAGCAAACAATAGGAAAAGAAAACCTATGAATAAAGTCTGTTACAATTAGCTGCAGGGCGATTAATGACCCACCCTTACACATCTCATATTTATCACTTCTCTCTGAGGTGATTCACTTTGATTATTAAAGCAATACTTGTGTTTTTTGTGTTGTCACTTCCCAGCATGCATGCTTTAGAAGCACTTAGCCAGCAACATTAGACCCAACACATTTTACTGGAAGTCAGGGTTACTGAGTACTGGTAATATCATTAATGTTAAGCAAGTGAACCAAAAATAACATTTTTAGCCATGCTAGTGATGTCTGTCTTGTTGGGTCAGACTGAATATTTCAATTTGGTACAGACATTATTGATCCCCATAGGATGAAGCTTTCTGACTTTAGCTAATGTCTTTTCACAGGATGAATTGTAATAATTTGGTCCCTTGAATTTCAATCTAGCACCGACATCAGCTTAACAGTTTATGACTAAATGCTTGCACCAAATTAAACCGTTCCCATCAATCTCAGTTGCAGCTATTTGGGCTGATTATCAAATGTTAGCATGCTAACACGCCAAACCAACATTGTGAGCATTATACCTGTTTAACTTCAGCATGCAAGCTTTGTAAAATTACATAGCTTGCTCACAATTTTGTGAGCATGCTGGCATTAGCATTTATGAAAGCATTGTTGTACAATGTCACAGGTTGTCAAGACTGTAGACTCTCTTGTTTAAAGAAATATTTTACTGCTGATAAGTTGGTCTTTTTGTAAAACTGGTGTGTCTGTGCAGTAGAGAGATGCAAATACTTTTGAAATTGGTGTTATATGATCAGAGTAAAAAAACCTACTACAGTACCAGAATGCACTGCACCACACCAGACCAATAAATGCTCCAGCTGGTAGGTGATATATTGCGCACTTGCCTGTTTGACACAATGGTGGCCAGCTTTTAACGAACACTCTCGTAGGCTACTACAGTTGCACAATACTGTTTGACCTCCGTTTTTTCAGCCTCTGTTTTTACTGTACCTGAAAAGTAATGGCAACCACTTCCTGTTCACAAACTCTCACTATTACAGCTAAAAAGGACACTAAAATATGTTTCTGAAATATTATAGGTGAGAAATAGTCAGAGCAGGAGCATAATCTTGAGAGAGGGGTGGGTCTGTTTCTTGATCTGCTACTGTGCTCTTTGTGTCTGTGGTGGCGGGCAATGCAAAAGCGCAGAAGTACAGCCTGTAGTTCGAACAGCAGCCCAGGAGAACTGGTGAAACACCGCCGGATGTGGACGTGTGTCATCAGATATCTAAGCACTGGTTAGATGGAGAGACATTTACCACAGTTCAATTACACATACTACCCACATTGTCTTGATACAAAGCTGGTTGAAGATCGGCATAGTATCCCCTTGAATATTTTTTGGTAGCCTTTTATAAACCCGTCACCTCCTTCCCAATTCCATAACATGCATATATACAAGCTAATTTTTTTCTCTGTTAAAAAATGACTCGGCGCACAAATTTTTCAGTTCATCAGCTTTTATTGTAATTTGTGTAAACTAGCAAATGTTAGCATTCTAACAAGCTATAGAAGATGCTAAACACCAGCATGTTAGCATTGTCATAGTGAGTAGGCTTTGTTAGCATGTTTAGCAAGTATTTGAGGATGATATTTATTACATATGAATAAGCATAGTTGTGTGATAGAAAATTCAAGAGTAAAAATGTTTGTACTTTTTGTATTTTTGTGTGTGAGGCCTACTTTTCACATTATTCTACGTAGAATTATTTCTCCAAATTGAACTAAAGTAAATGAAGAATATTTTTTGGACCGATTTTGTTTGTTACTCATGCAGGTAACCATAGAAAGTGATTATTTCATACTGAGATATTTTCAGCACAGTTTTAATTGAAATTGATACATTTTTTGTGTGAATCCCGTTTTTTTCTCTTGGCTCCCCATCTTCTACCAGCAGTTAAACATGGTGAAATAAACCAAAGAAGAAGCCGAGATACCCATTTCTCCATCAACAACAGGCCACAAGGCTCGCTGTGTTTTGAGTAGGAGTGTGACTCATTTTTTCTTGAGTGGAAAAATTCAGCTCTCTGGCTCTTACTATCTCTATTGTTATTGCTGCCTCTACCCACACATACAGTATACATAACTCAGCTGGATGCAACAAGTTCACGCCTGTCCTCCGGGGGTTGTCGAGTGGAATTCTGGGAAATATAGGAGATAATTATCTGAAGTAGAAGTAGACAAGGTGGGCTAAGGGAAAGTGGATGCAGAAAAAAATGTGAATTTTAACTGCTCATCACTAAAGTACTCCAGGAATGCACAGAGCAGCCAAAGTGAGGATATCTTTTTTCCCCATGTCAGACATACAGGTGATTACTTATGCAGAATTTTATCGTGTCTCTATACATATAATGCCCAAGGTGTGCTTCCTGTGCTCTGTGTTGCTGCCACAGCTCTTTAATGGAACATTCAATGAATATTTGATGTGCATTAATCGTGGAATAATCAATACTGTATTTATGAAGCTTTCTCTCTAATGTCTTCTGCTGTATGAGGGGCTAAATGTTAGACTGTGCACTTTTTAATTATGTCCATGGAAACTGTACACACACACACACAACATGGTCTGACATTACAGGGCTTAACATTACATGAGGTCAGATAATTTAAAGTCCCCTCCACTGAAACATGTTTATGTCCCCTAAAATGTCTGGTCTTGACTATACTGACAAGTCTTTCCAACTTTATGACTCTCTCACTAGATTTAGTGACTTTTCAGACCCTCTTAGCGACTTTAATTTTAAAAAGAGACTAGTGACAAATTTAGTGACTTCTTCAGGCCATCAGGGAAAAAGAGAGAACTATATTGTCATTCATACCCATGCATGCTGCTCAGAGTAATTGCAGTCCATGACTCCTCCTCCATCAGCACAATTGGGGTCTCTTCTCCTTTTTTCTGTGGCAACCTGCAGTAGGTGTGAGACAGGAAGTGAGAGGAGACGCCACTCGCTGTGGGAGTTCAGTTGTAGTGACTTTATGTGGTTACATTGACACTCTCGCTCCATGTATTAGAAGCGCAAGAAAGTGGTGCTCTTTGGTGTATTTCAAATATTTTGTTGAGGATTTTCCTAGTGAATCAAATTCAGCAACATTTCAGTGCTTCCATTAATGCGTAATGACGTCACCAATGTGCAAATGAGCACATGATGTCATCTGGCGACTTTTAGGCACTTTTAAAGCTAGTGCTAGCTAGCATTAAACATTACAAAAGTGTTGGCAACACTGATACTGACTTGTGCAAACTTTGCCACTAGAGAGGTGTTTTCACATTCCTCTACTGACGTGGGTGATGTTGATGCTCTTCCCTAAAATCTGAGATTCAAACATACACCAGGCCAGCTAGATTAGGTACATCGGTAATACTAAAGCCAATTGCTGTCTTAATATGGTGAACACATAATGATGGGGGAACAGACCTCAACACAACACCAGCAAAGAAACCTGAAACATCCGAGTAAATTTCTAAATTAGGGAGAAAGAGTAGATCTGCTTCCAGCCCCATTTTCAAAATTGTTTTTTATTAATTATGTGTGTTATGTTAAACAAAACACTAGTATAAATGTCTTCAAGTGGACTTCAAGTGAATAAAAAGCCAGTTAAATAAAACTTAAAGGATCCTTTCACATTATTGATGTTTTTAGGAGCAGAAAATAGCTGTGTATACAAGACTATATTCCCACATGGGCCACCATAGTTTATTTATTGGAACCTATGGCCTGGGGATTTTTTAAAAGTACATTATGAGAGAAAATAAAAAAGTTTATGACATCTTATTTTGTTAAACCTGATAAATCTCAGCACCTGCTCTTCCTTGAGGCTTGCTGTGACTTTCTGACACGAAAAGGGAAAAATGCCCCAGAAAACCGAAAAATTGGGTAAAAGCTGAAATAGCAGCTTTCTGCTCAGTTAAGGCCACAACACACTCTCATGTACCTTTTTTTATTATTTGGATGTTGCTGTAATAGGGACAAAAGAACATGGAATGTCAACATACAGTCGGAGCAAGACGTGGAACAAACATTTTCATGACGAGAGCGTGTGTGTGTTTGAGGACAAAAAGAAAATGGAGAACAGATATAAAAGTTAGAGGCAGCTTGAGAGGGGCAGTGTAATCACTTTGACCCTATTGCTGGGATGAATTTTTGCTGCATACACACACACGTTAAATATTATCCATCCACATACAGTGCACCATGCGTTCCATCAGTTTGATAAGTTGGATCTCTTGTTTTCATTGGAAGCACTTTCCTCGATGTTTGCTCACTTGTGATGTAACTGCAGAGTTTCACTCCCAGCGAAATAAAGCCACCCCTCACAGAGATTTAGGATTACATTGCCATAATGTTTCGCCCTATCAAAACATTTATGGAGGTGAACAAACACACTGGCACTGTGTCAGAGCGTAGGAGCGTCCCATTATGGCTAGCTTCATGTGGACTATGCACTGTCCTCCTGGATCTTTATGGATGAGCAAACAGCATGTATTACCCAGCCTGCCCTGGGCTGTGTGTGTGGTGCTTTGATCGGACAGCCCTAGTGGGTTATATAATTTCAGTCCATTGAATCTTTTTCCCTCCCTTCACATTCCATATTTAATATATTTATAGAACAGGAAGCTTGTGGCACATGACAGGAAATGTACCCTGCCTTCTGTTGCCTTTGTGAGATTTCTGCCCTTGAATGCAAGTTTTCACACTGATCATCTTCCAGCATGTAGTTGTTCATTTATGAACACAGACACAGTTACTCTAGTGACAACTGTCACAGCTCACCAGCTCTGAGGTCATGGACCGGTTTGACCACCTCAGTTTGTATTAACACATTGCTCCTGCCCTTGGGCTGGTTGCTATTTATAGCAGTAATGTTTACAAGGACATAAAGACAGGGAAACAGTCTGTGTATATTTTCTTAAAGCTTTGTAAATGTAGAGGTCACACACTGAATTTATGTCCAAATCAATCTTAAACACATGAACATGTAGCTAAATGCTAAATACAGCTACATTGTTATGGTTAAGTTACAATCAGGTGTTATTGTCAACACGGCGCACTTGTGCGTTGGGACACAGCTGTGCGCTAGCATCAATACTCCTGATAAGATCTCTGTTTTATTGTCTATGACTGATTTTGAGTTTATGACCCCTCATTAAGTGGTTTAACATGTGACCCCCACAGCAGTCAAAAGAATAGTCGAGTGTTGCCAGGTAAAAGGTGTACGTCACAGACGTTTGCTTTGAGAGCCTTAGCAGATGTCGCAGCCCGGATTCATGCCGTTATTATTGCGATAATGAGGGATACGTGGACAGAGAGGCTTGTTCGGGATGGTAATAAGGCGGCTGGACAGAGAGGGACCGACATGACATCATGGTGGAACAGGGCAACAAAGAGCTTCTTCCTGCTATAGTCCTCCCCTTCTGCTCAGGTCTGGGCAGCGTTTCCCTCAGCTTCCTGTGGCACACAGACCACACACACAGACACACACTTGTTACAGTTAAACAAAACCTGAGGGCTAACCTTAAAATGTTCTCCTTTCTGTAAGTTTTTTACATGGAATGATAAAAGTGAAGGATTATGCCATTACTACATAAGGCCTCAAAAGGTACTTAAGAGGTGAATCAACAGTGGTGGGACCTTTAAGTTACACATCCTACACCAGTTTCCCCAAATGTAATGTCACTTTAACAAGAGTAATAATATATTAAATTTTCAAAAGTCACGAATGTTTTTTTTAGTTGTTTAACAATTGTGACTGAATTCAGTCATTAAAAAAGTAGTGCTGACATGCATTTAGCAAACAGCACTACTAACCTCCACCACAACATAATGAATTTTGTATGTTTCTTAGTCCCTTCAGAATTTCGCAGGCTGTTTTTGGGATTGTTGCAGCCTGAAATGCCATTTTGACATTGACAGTGACATTTTTTGCAATTAATTATGAAATGAAAATTGCAAAAAAAAAAAATTGTGATGCTGTCTCTGATTTAGATTGTATTTTATGTGCATTCAGTGTTTTCCACAGATTTTGAATTTATTTATAATGGTAGGGTGGGGTGGGGGGCAGCAATAGTTGCCGTTTGATGCAGCGCTGAAAGACTGTCCCCGTGAGAGGCTCTCCCTCTGCTCTCTCTGCCCAGTTAGCACGAGCTAACGCAGCACAATGGGATCTCATCAGTTCTCGACATATTTTGTCACTTGGGCAGAAGCCCCGCAGCAGTGATTAACATCCAACACGAGCTGTTGGTCTCACACCGACACCAAAAGAACTCCACCCTTAAACCCATTAATAAGTGTTGGTGAATGATAGCTGTGTGATGCTAGCTGCTAGCTCTGTCACTGTCATGTGAATAACTGTAAAACGCGCAGATTCCCGGTGCCACAGCAGCAGTCTCATGATAAACAGAGATAGAGGGGCTGAGTGAATCAATACACTGCTCACAGCTCTACAATTAAATGAGATTTTATCTGTTTTAAGTAGTCAAATTTGCTGTAACTTGGGGTGACTGGACAAATTCGCAAGGTCACGCAGAATTGGCAGGGACTTATTTCTGCCCTATCTGCCCTGTCCTGTTGTATAATGTAAATGTAAATGTTGTAAAATAGTAAATAGAGTACTTTGATATCACAGACCTCAACGTACTTACACCTAAACATTGGTGTGTACATCCATGTCAATATGCAAGTCTTTTTTTGATTTTGTCAAGTTGAGTCTAAAGACGTCAAATTTGTGACTCAAGTCTGACGCCAGTCTAAGTCATGTGACTCGAGTCTGAAAAATCTATGGATTAGTTTACTTTACCTTGCAAAGGATTTATAATAGTGATGGTGGCTGGACTGCATTAGCTTGTGCAGGTATATCTAATACACTGGCAAAATATAATATATTAGTGTTATAGTCAGTAATCTTTCATCCTCGTCTCTACAGTATGCAGAGTAACATGAAAACATTTGCAACAACTGACAAAGAGTACAATACGGCCAGGTGTGGTTAGTTTCCAAACAACTCTTCTCTGTCTTTGTTTTGCAAGAGATGGCTATCTAGTACAGTATCATCTAGATGTTTCTTGTGATAAATCAGTATGCCGGTAAGAATGGCTCTGCTGAGCCCTGACATGCGGGAAGAGAATGTTACCAGTGCCAATGCAAACTTCTTCTTCTCGCTTTACAATCAACTTGCTGTGTATTTACCCCTCATGTTTTGCATACACAAAAACACGCACCCTTACCTGTAGCTCTAATGCAAATAATTTCCAAATATTGAACAGTGAGACATTGTGGGAGAGATGGATGAGTGTGTCTTTGTCTGGTGCAGGTCGGCTTTACTGTGTTGGTACCTCACAGTCCACCAAGGTGTGACTCAACCACGAGGCCGACATTTAACAGATCAGACAAAGGAGGTGATGTGAGAATGAGCGATAATCAGAAGGGGAGAATCGGTTGGTTGTGAGCAAGAAGGAAAGTTTAGGTTGGTGCGGGGAGGAGATGAGTGCGAGAAATCCACAGAAATCTCACTTTTTGCACAGTGTAGGTGTAGAGAACAGCACATATTCACAGTGCTCCTCTCAGCCAGCGCTCACACATCACACTCTGCTGCAGATGTTGTCTTTACATATACGCCAGATGCACAGCGTGAGCTTCAGGATGTGGTTTTGGCTGGTTGTCCACAACACATCTGACTGTACGTCTGGAGTGACAGTGCAAGTGGAGGTGTTTGAAACCTTAGAGACTGCATGTGTGTGTGTGTGAGAGAGAGAAAGCTACACGCTTTAAGTGTCCTTTTGTGTGTCAACACGTTATGAATATAACCTCACAGCTAAGCAGGGACGTTTTTGAATGTGTGGATGGATGGGGGCCTGCAGAACTGCCCGAGTCAGTTAAATTGAGCATGAGGACATTACTAGAGAGAGGTCACAGTAGAAACACTGTGCACACATACATACACACGCAGATGTTTGGGATGCCGGTAACCCCCTGGTGTCGCGCCAGACGGATGTCGTTCCCTCTCTGACCTTATTTTTGCTTCACTTGACATGCCTTCATGATGTCAGAGCTGCTAAGCAGAAACATAAATAAAGGGCGGCGACCACACTGCCCTCATGGAACAAATTAGACTGACAAGTTCCTGTGTGAAGCGAACCCACGGTGAAGTGCATATTTCTATTCATGTGTAAGTGACAGACCATGAGACAGTGAGAACTGTCTAATAGTGAAAGAAAGAAAAGGGGTAGCAAGTGCAAGAGGGTTGACAGACGACATTTACGAGCATATTCATACTTTTAATAGCTCAGTGTTCGTAAACATGAACACAGAGTGACTGATCTGGGCATAAAACACTTGTATTTGTTTTTCCTTGCAGCTTCATATCATGATTTTTAAATCTCTTTGCCTGCTTTTATGTTCATACTCACAATCCTTAAACTTTCCCTCAGACCTAGTTTTTTTTTTTTTTTTACATCCTGCCAGAATATTTCCCCTTCAGTGAGCAGATATGCAGCAGCTGACGGGCCCACCAACAATGCGACACAGAATTGAACTCATTTGAACTGATTAAGGGTTGTATTTGTTTCAGACCGCAGACATCAGAGATGTCAAAAGACACTGAGGCCAGACAGGAAATTGCTCGTTACATCCAGATGGATGAGTCTCTTATGTGGAGATGAATAATTTATGCATGATATTTGCATGTTTGTGGGAGCGGTTGGGTGTGTACGCGAACGGATGTTTAGCTCTTTACACTCAACGGGCCTTTGCTGTTACTCATATTTCTTCCCGGAATAAATTAGTTTGTTACAGCCGGACAAATTAAACATGTTGACGGGGGTGCCGATTGCCAAGCAGTTTGGATGTTTTCATCTCCTAACTTTCCCACGCCCTAACTCTCTTGTTTTTGCACGCAGTGCAGAATGACATGTAAGGTTTCATTCACCATTATGAATATGCTGTATTTGACAAAATAAGGCCCCTTAATTGAAAACCATTTTAACTGACTGGTTGAATAAAAAATCTAAGGGGCTGTGAGATGAACAGAACAGAAAAAAAACATGTTCCCGCAAATTTAACTTTGTTTAAACTTGTTTTTTCAGTGCACCACTATATGTGCAACCCGTGACAAGAGGCCATAAGTACACTTCACTTTGTTTCAGTGGTCAAAAAGCTGAAAAGGAAGGGAACCACTGATCTGTGGCAATGTTCTGTTTATATGCCCATAAAGCTGTAAACTCTCGACCTTATCCAACCCTAAAACAAAGGGGGTTGATGGGCCTGAAGTGACAAATGAGGTCAGTCATTGGCTGGCTAAAAAGAAAAAAGAAGCTGGATTTACAGGAAATGGAGAAACAGCTGAAGGTGATGGCAGGAGAGACGAGAAAAGGGGAGATGACGAGGAGGAGAAAATGAAAAATAAATAGATCTGGAGAGAATGAACGGGACACAGAAAGAAAAAATAGGAACTACATTATTTGTGGTTGTCCCAGCATTGTGTAGAAGTTGAATGCCTGGGTGGAGCACAAATGTTTGGTACAATTATTTGACATGGTGTTGACCCTTGCAGGAAATCTCTGCCATTTGGTGGACGCTTTTATCCACAAATGCTTTACAGTAGCTTTCATTTTAAGCACGGTGGTTCCCCATGGGGAATGACCTTCTCCGCTCACTGTACTGTTGTTCTTTTCAGCAGCCGTCATGTTTTTTATTAAAAGAGGTTTGAAAATTGAATCACACAGAGTGTGGTAGGGTTTTGCTGTGGAGCATTACTTTACATATTAACTGTTTTCAGAGAACAACTGGTGCTTAAATAAGGAAGTGTGCCCGTTTATAGCTTGTTTGGTCTACAGTAATGTTGATGAGGAGCAGGTGCTGGGAGTTAATGATTCTCTTAGGGGGTATTTTAACTTGAGTTATTAATACATTCATGCTTGGTGTTTGTCTGAGGTGATATGGCTACCACTCTGAGTGCGTCAGCTGTGGTGACGCAGGGTCCTTTATCTAAAAGCATACCCAACATGAAGTCAGATTAAGGGTTCCTACGAGCCTCAAAAAAACCCCAAAACCTTTTTTGTTGATTAAAAGTGTAAGTAATGGTTTAAAAAGTGTGTTTTTCTGCTCTAACTTAAGCTGCAGTCATTAGCATGCCTGGTTAGCTTATTGCCTACATCAGTAAATTAATGTTACTTCCAAAGCCATGGAGCACATAATTACCTGCATTAATTACAATGTTATGTGGGTTTACTTAGGCTATGCCCCATTCAGGACTGGCACACACACTGTGTGGGAGCCAAGCAGGTCCTGGATGATACTGTGTCAGAGTTTGCGCTAATGTTCTTCGTAAGTAGGCTAAGTAAACCTCTTCAGCTCAGTCGTCATTTTACATTTCTTAGGCAAACTGGTTACCTGAGAGATTGTTAGCTTTTGCGAAGGTAATTGGTTAGTTCTCAGTGACACTTGTAAAAATAAATGTTTTAAAATACGGACAAAATAGCAAAAAACATTATTCTATAACAAAAAATTCAATAGTCCACTCCATAAGGACTACACCCAAAGAAAATAGTGGAACGTACAATTTCCTAAAATGTTTAATAACACGCACTGCATCTGATGAAGACACAGTGCACTGGAGGATCCACGATATGATCTTATCACGATACTTAAGTCACGATACAAAATTATAGTGATTTTAAGTATGTTGTGATATGCTGAGTTTTGCGGTAAAATATATTGTGATATATCGCGATTTATTACCTTTTTTTGAACTTAAAATTATGTCTCCATCTCACTTTATTTCACTTAAGCCATTTTTAGCAGCAAAATGTATCTAGTAGAATGAAAAAGCAACAGATTATATTGTTATAGTAGGGTACTTAAAGTTGAATTTGTATTTGTAATTTTAATACTTTATATAATAAAAAAAAAAATAGATACTTGGCACTGTGTGATGATACAATATTGACACACAAAAATATCAAGATACTATGCTGTATCGATTTTGTCCCCCACCCCTAGTTGAATGCCAATCGTTTTGCACCTTTTAAACATTTAAGGGAATCATGAG
This sequence comes from Chaetodon striatus, assembly GCA_029783705.1. Lineage (NCBI taxonomy): Eukaryota > Metazoa > Chordata > Actinopteri > Chaetodontiformes > Chaetodontidae > Chaetodon > Chaetodon striatus. The sequence goes on along the minus strand of JAPZEB010000022.1, from coordinate 35,041,514 downwards.
CTCCAGTATTTCCTTATGAGGTGGCCTATCGAACTGTTTGTTGCAAATCGTCCTTTCTGTGAGCACTGACCTCTGCCTGTGCAGGCGCTGAAGCACAAGAGATTCCATCAACTCTGATATATTTTTCTAGAGCCAGCATACAGCTCACAGAGTTAGCATCAGTTTGCTGGCTGATAAAATCTGCCAAGAAAAATACAACACCTAAAAATCTGTTGAAAACAAATGTATAGATTTGAAAGTATGAATATGTATTTTTTCCCTTTGGTGGCAAAAGATGCCAAATGGAAATAGAAAGAAGAAAACATACATTCAGGTTTATGAGACTGTTGTGGCACTGTCGTCATATTTCAGATTATCACAATCCACCTGTAGGCTACAAGAAAATGTTGCAACAGCTTCACCATTGTGTAACTGTTGACGTGATATCATAATGAGTAATAAATGAGGCCTGTAGGATGTCTGATGTCTAGTATCACAACAAAACATGCCAATTTGAGTTTGTAATCTTCACATTGTTCTGTGTAATTCAAATTTCTTGAATCTAAGTCCAAGTGAGTCAGTATTACCAAGACAACGCAGTGTGTTTGAGATTAACAGATACATTTCAAACAGCAGAGGAGAGAGGGATGAGGCAGTAATGCAGGGGGATTGATGGGAAAACTGTGAAAGCTTTCACTCGGAGGCTCCAGCATGACGTAGTGCCTCTCGCATTCCTGGGTTATTACTTAAAGATGTCTGCTTGTCATTGCCTCTCATGCTCTCAATGTTGTCTCTCACAGCCACTCGCAGCCAATTTCCACTGCAGAGAGTGGTTAAAGGAAATCCCTGTCAGTTCATTAGGGCAGTCTTCACATATAAAGAAAAAAAATTAAGCTGAGATGAACATGACGTAAGGCACAGCAAGTTGGAATGGATGGAGAGCAGTGAAATAAGTTCTCACAGTTGTGTTTAAGAGAGAGGGAAAGGCAGAGGTGACTGTAACATGGTTTAGGTGAGAAATGTGGAGGCGAAGGGCAAGTTTAAGGCAAGATAAATTACATGAATGGATGACTGCGCAGTAAGTCGACTTTAAAGATCTAAGGATGTGGACGTAAGTGATGTTTGTTGATAATGGTGTTACGTTGCTGCAGGAAGCTGATGCATGATTATTCAGAGCCGTGGAATCCAGTCTGGCAAAGTCCCGGGTTCTGATGGGAACTGAGCCGGTCAGAATAGGCTTTTTTGTCTGAGTAGACACAAACACTCACACACACACTGTTCCACTTTCAGAAAAGCTACTGAGTGAGAAATAAAAGTCAGCAGAGAGAGGAGAGATTTACGGAGGAAGTGAGACGTAATCTATGAATTATATATACACACTGAGACTATGATTTCATTCAGGGGAGAGCCCACACACAACCCCCCCTCTTCTCCTGCCCCTTTTAGCCATTAGGCCTTCATTTGCTCCTCACTGATGAAAATAAACTTTGACAACTTTATGAAGTTCTTTCATTATAACATTTTCACCTCTTGTTTTTCTCTGTCGCCGCAGGTGGAGGAGGAAAGCGGAAAGGGAGGAGCAAAAAATGGAAGGAGATCCTTCGCTTCCCCCATATAAGCCAGTGCATTGAGCAGGGAAATTGTGTCGGTACGTGTTTGTATGCTCACCTTAATCAGAAGAGAGTATGTTTTCCTGTTGTTGTTTTAAAGTGTGTGTGCTTTTTTTATTTCAACAGAGAGGGACTATGTCAGCATCTGTGAGAAACAGCCCATTGGACGGCTTTTGTTCCGTCTTTACTGTGAGACCAGACCTAAACTACAACGATGCATCCAGCTACTGGATGCAATGGTAAACACACACACACACGCACACACACCACTGAGTGTGCATGAACCAGAAGTTTACCATTACAAATCCAAGAAAATCCCCAGGAAAATGTGGGGAAAGTCAACAATGACCTCTCTTTTCCTTTTAATAATTGCCATAAAAGTTTGTAGACGAAGCATTCAACACCTTATTAACAATTAACTAACACTAAGTAACTCCAACTAGGAATGGCATTCCTGTTAAGGTTTCGATTTCTCCAGTTGCTGAACAGGCGGAGCTCTAATAAGAGATATATTTGGTATCTCAAGGAGGGTGGTGGGTGGTGTCTTCTTAAACCTTTCCAAAACCAAAAACACAAGAGCAAAATGCAAAGCTGGGCATGCACTGTACAATTTGAGCCTGTTTTAGAACTCCCACTGTGCGAGTACATTGTCTTCCATGTAGAGCCAGCACTCATGATTTATGTGCTCACATTGTGCAGTCGGATTGTCAATCCAAGACCTGAATGCTCACATTGTACCTGTAAAACAACAAAGCAGTGTGTTGTCCCCTGTGGATTGGCTATTGAAATTTGTCAGTAAAGATTCTTTTAAATGCTCAGGGACTGCGGACAGGTAGAAGTTGGTTTGCTAATGGAGGCATGTTTCTAGGCCCCCAGAAATGCTGCTCAGTCTAGCAACCAATTTTTCCTAGTGGTCACTCACGGTATTGCAGCAAAAATTTCCTGCAGGCCAAAAAGCATTTTCTCCATAGGTCACCATTATGAAAGAGTTTACAGGACACCTCAAACTGCAAACATCTGTTTTGACTCTTTCTATTATGAATGCTTCATCCATGGATGTTTTATATTGTAAAACTTAACTGGAGCCTAGAAAAGTGATTTTAAAAACTGTCATCACAATGTAAAGTCTTTAAGCTGAGCAGAAACTCGTTGGCGGAGCCTGAGGGAGAAACACTACTGTGCATATTCAGTGGGCTGCATACCGTGGAAGTAAACCCAGGAGCTAGAATTTTTTTGGTGTATGTGCCAGGCAAGCAACTCCATTGGAATGAATAGGCACCATATTGGCATCAGGTATCTAGGTATTATTATAAATCTTGCTACGGTTAACATACTGTATGTAGAGACAGACGTCCCAAACACGGCTTTAAAGTCCATTTCTGGATAAATAGGTCTTTTGTTCCCCCCCGTGAGTCGTGTGGCACAAAAATTATATTAGAAATGGGCTGAAATTGTACAGTGTGTCCAGTTTGAGGAATGGATTTGACTACTACTAAAATCTACCCTACCCAAGGAACATCAACCCTGTGGTGGCTCTGCCCTGCTCTTTATTTGGTTAGGGAACTTTAGACTTTAGCAACTTCAGCCAAACTTTGCATTAGATGTTGTTATATACTTGGTAATCATCCTCACATTCTTTTCTCTTGGAAAAGTTAAACATACTGTTTGAAAATACAAATGTTAAAGCATAAATCTAAAGCATCAGCCGCCAACATGGATCACAAACTGGTGATGGTGACTCTTTGTCCTGGGCATGTACCTTTGGCCTCAGTTTTTAGCATCATATAGCTACTGTATGTGCTTACCATGCACATTGTTAACACTTTTACAGGGTTCTGGTTTTAAAACCAATCAGCTAGAGACAATAAAAAGCCAGCTGGAGGTGACCAGCTCATATATTTTGAGTGTTTAGCTAGTTACAAAATCTAATATTTATCATTTCAGCCAACAAAATCCACAGTAGAAATGAGAATCCAACGAATGACAGTGTTGTTGCACTAACAACAGCAGTCACTTCCAGGTAGACAACTGACAATTGATTTAATTTAAGATATGTAAAATTGGCAAATGTGTTTATTTCTGTTGTCATTTTTAGCCAAAGTTAGAATGTTTAAGCACACATAGGTAAACATTGTGGTCCAACCTGTCTGACATTTCTGTTATACTTGTTTTATGTGCTGTGTTGCTTCACATTAGTAATTTATAAACCAAATTTACAAGCATGGAAGTTAACAATGTGCAGATGTGGACGGGGGCCACAGCAAAATGTATTTTAGCCACCTTAAAAATCAATATCAGTTTAAGTG
>JAPZEB010000022.1:35012168-35034224 GCA_029783705.1 Chaetodon striatus | reverse complement strand
CGCATTAAATGTGCAAAAATAACAATGTGATGTTTGCACAGTGCCTGTGTGCATAATGTTCTGATACTGTACAAGGAGTTGCGTGTGTTTCTCGTTAGTCTGATGTAGTGTGAGTAATAAAAAGTAATGTACCCTTATGTGTGTGCGCGTATGTCACTGTGTGTGTTTACATGTGTTGATGTAGTCACCTCAGCGTGTAGACATAGCAGAGGTTTTTGCAGACCAGTGCAGAGAGAACCTCGAGCTCAGTCCATGTAAGGAGATCTTCAGCAACTGCCGCAAGTGAGTCACCATGTTGTCTTTATTCCCTCTCACCTGTTATCTTAGTTTTTTAACTTATGTTACGTGTGTAGCAAACAGCACAGATATGGCTAACTGGATTATACTTGTAACTGTTTTGACTGAGCCCTCTGTGTTGTGTGTTGAACCAGGGCCGTCCATGACTACCTGAGTGGAGCCCCGTTCTCGGACTACCAGAACAGCATGTACTTTGACCGTTTCCTGCAGTGGAAGATGCTGGAGAGGTACGCAGTGAAGTTCATATGAGTTGTTTTCTGTGGAGAGGTTTAATAGTTCAGTCAATTAACAAGATTAGTTATAATACACACCCAGTGGTCACTTTACTAGGTACACCTGTACCATCTAGCATAGTGCATTAAACAGCTCTGCCATAAATTCTGCCTTCACAAAGTTTCTAATATTCATTTTTTGTTGATATATATCGGGAATGTGTGAATTCAGTTACTGTATATGGTTACTATTGAGGTCATAATTAAAGGTGCAGTCAGCAATTTTAATCCAATACACTTTTAGACAACTTTTTGTCCGCTAGCTGTCAGTTCTGTTTGTGCGCTGAATAAAAAATCCAGTGTTCAGACATAACCCTGGCTCTGTGAACTGGAAACAAACAAAGTAGCTCGCACCAAGCCACACAACACTATTACAGCCAATCAGCAACGGGCGGCATTTGTGCTTGTGCACAGGACAGGCGAAAGGCCATGAATTTATAAAGAGAAGGCAGTGGGAACAAGATGGATGGTAAAACGGAGCTCCTAAAGGAGCACTGACAGGCGTGGTGTATTTATTTGGAAGCTGAATAATAATAATAATCTCTCTCCAGAATCACTGACTCCACCTTTAAAGATGCTGTTTCTATTTTTTTATTTATTTATTTGTCCTCTTTTGTCTTTTTTATTTACATACAAGAGGGTGGCAGGATATGAGACACACCTAGAATATAATGCAGTCCAGTACAACACAATGGTGATTCGTATGATTGAATTAACACCTCTATGAAAGCCAACAATTAGGCCTCATAAAGATCGTTGTTGTATTAAATTACATCAGATTGTACAGGTGTACCTTACAAAGTGGCCACTGAGTGTACTCGCCTCTAACAGTGCTTACACAGATAGTTATCATCCCTGCCTTTTAGAGTTCCTTTTATATGTATTCCTTTATTGCTGAGTTGGCTTTTAAGCTGAAATAGAAACAAAACCTAAAAGTTACCCATATTAGTTCTTAATGAAAACACATACGCAACATCTAACAACTTTTTACACACTTTAAACATCAGTGACATTTTAACCAGTGATGGAAGAAGTATTCAGATACTGTACTTAAATATAAGTAGCAGCACAACAGTGTGATAATACTTCATGACATGTAAAAGTCTGGCTTAAAAAATGTCATTTAAATTAAAAAAAAAAAACAGAAATATTATCATCAAAATGTACTTCAAGTGTTTGTTAAAAAGCACTTGTGATTGATATTTTATGATGTATCATATTCTTGGATAGCTGTTACTTATGTACAAATGTGGAAGCAGCATTTTATTCTTGAAAACTGGATTATCTACTTTATACACTGTTGGGTAGTTTAATCTTTAATAACACATCATTTGTTATAAAGCATGTGATTGTATATAAAGTAAATAGTAACTTAAGCTGTCACATAAATGGAGTAAAGAGTAAAGAGTTTTATATTTTCCCCTGAAATATACTGAAGTAGAAATATAAAGTAGCATAAAATGTAAATACTAAGTATATAAAAAAGTGTACTTTTTACACGTGTGATTTACACACATGTAATAGCTCTGTCAGTTGTCATTGCCCACAACATCCTACCAGTCTGAAGAACAAAACAAATGGCAGGTGAACAGACTGGACTTGGACAGACTAACACTTCACTTCAGAGACTCTTTAGACGAGTATGATGACTCTAGACAGGAAAATATTTTATGCAGAGTGCATATCAAAGGCAGTTAGAAGTAAACAGCAGGCTTTTAGAGCAGCCTTGATTGTATCCGTGTCTGGAAAGTGAAATTGCGTACAAGAGAGACCCCACCCTCTGTACAGGAAACAGACTCAGGATGGTATTGAGTTCCGCTGATAACATCTCTGTCCTAATCGATACTATATGAGCGTCTATTAATGGATTTTGCTGTGTCTGTGTTCTGTCAGGCAACCAATCACTAAAGACACGTTCAGACAGTACAGAGTGCTGGGGAAGGGGGGATTCGGAGAGGTAAGAGTTGATGATGATAGTGATTAATGTTGATGATGATGCTTAAAGTGTTGAGATTTGAATGACAGCAATGTGTGAGATACCGTCCTGTTTTTTTGCCTCAGGTGTGTGCCTGCCAGGTCAGAGCTACAGGGAAGATGTATGCCTGCAAGAAGCTTGAGAAGAAGAGGATAAAGAAGAGGAAAGGGGAGTCCATGGCTCTCAACGAGAAGCAGATATTAGAGAAAGTCAACAGTAGATTTGTTGTGAGTAAACATAAAAGGGGAGTATTTGGTGTTATCTGGGGGTCTGTTTTGCACCATTTAACACGTGCTTCGCTTCTTCAAGGTGAGCTTAGCGTATGCATACGAGACCAAAGACGCTCTGTGTCTGGTGCTGACCATCATGAACGGGGGAGACCTGAAGTTTCACATCTACAACATGGGCACGCCGGGCTTTGAGAAAGACAGGGTCCAGTTTTACGCTGCTCAGATCTGCTGTGGACTGGAGCATTTGCACAGGGAATCCATCGTCTACAGGTAGCACATGATTTCAGTTGCACATGTAGTTCAGCTCAGATAAACTCTCAAACCAAATTGTTTTATCGAGTTTTAATGTTGTATTGAATGCAGTTTTTAAAATCTGTAAATTATAACGTGAATAGATAATTTGGTTGAATGTTAACAACACACTCACATGCTGTCTTTTTTTGTAGGGATTTGAAACCTGAGAATATCCTATTAGATGACAATGGTGAGTTTCAGTTTAGATTTCTGGTCACTGCATTGCACAGCATTTATGTTTAGTTGCTGATTCACCATTTTAAACTAAAGTTCACCCAAAAATCCATATTTTCCCTCTCAGCTGTAGTGCTGTTCATCAATCTAGATTGTTCTGATGTGAGCTGCTGACTGTTAGAGATATCAACCATAGAGATGTCTGCCATCTCTCAAATATAATGGAACTAGATGGCACTCGGCTTGTGGTGCTCAAAGTACCAAAAATATACATTTGAAAAACTCAACAGGAATGTGTCTTTCCAGAAATAATGACCTGGTTACTCAAGATAATCCACAGACCTCGATGTGAGAACTATTTTCTTTCTATCACACTACACCCGTCATCTGTATCACTGTGCAGAAGGAAATGTGCATCTTCTGCATCTCACCCAGCACTCCTGAGCTAGTTAATGTTACAGCTCAGCTGAGGAGGACACAGTTAATGTTTACATTTTGTGATGTCACAAGCACCAGCCTCTCATCCATGAGTAGATGCACACTTCCTTCTGCATGGTGACACAGTTCGTTGGTGTAGTTTGATAGTTCCATTATATTCAAGAGAAGGCAGACGTCTTTATGCCCGATATCTCCAACACTCGACAACTCACACCAAAACGATCTAGATCGATAAATAGCACTACAGGTAAGAGGGGAAAATATGTATTTTTTTATTTGGGTGAATTGTCCCTTAAATACTTAATTAATTGAACTTTGAGTAAATGCAATGCTTCATGGTATCGTGCTCACCACTGTTGTGCTGCAGGACACATCCGTATTTCAGACCTGGGGCTGGCCATCAAAGTGCCTGAGGGAGAACTCATCAGAGGCAGGGTGGGGACTGTGGGCTACATGGGTAAGAAACACTGTAATCAACATTTCCATGAGTAAATTTACCTGAGTAATTATCATCTTTCAACCTTTAACAACCCGTTCCCCTCCTTTCAAGCTCCTGAGGTGATAAACAATGAAAAGTATGGCATGAGTCCTGATTGGTGGGGTCTGGGTTGTCTCATATACGAGATGACCGCTGGACGATCACCCTTCCGCGCCCGCAAAGAACGAGTGAAACGGGAGGAGGTGGAGAGGCGGGTGCAGGAGGAAGAGGAGGAGTACAATGAAAAGTTTACAGAGGACACCAAGGCCATCTGTAGAATGGTGAGCATTGACGGCACAGTGTTTTTTTTACAGAGAGACGGATGAATGATGATTAATTTAATGATTCATCTCTGCTTCTGCTCACCCAGCTGCTGACCAAAGACCCCAAGCAGAGGCCGGGGTGCCAGGCGGATGGAGGAGCGGGCGTCAAGGCCCACTCGTTCTTCAAAAAGATCAACTTCAAGAGGCTGGAGGCTGGAATAGTGGAGCCTCCCTTTGTGCCTGATGTGAGTATAGTGCCATACATGCAGCATGTTTAAATCAGTCTCTCTGCACACAAAACCCATTCTTTAACTCCATTTTTTCTGTGTTTAGTAAAGACCTAAAAAGATCAAAAATGACCACAACAGCAAATAAAATTCCATAATTATAATATCTGTTTAGATAAACTTGTCTCCTGTTTTTCCTCTCAACCCCTGTCTTTTTTGCGGTCATTGCCCTCTCCAGCCCCGGGCAGTGTACTGTAAGGATGTTTTGGACATAGAGCAGTTCTCCACAGTCAAGGGAGTAAATTTGGACCAAACTGACAATGACTTCTACTCCAAATTTGCTACAGGCAGTGTTTCCATCCCATGGCAGAATGAGGTAAGTGTGTGCACTTAATATGACATCTTTAAATGCAGTTTGTATAACTGCTGGAAGACTTCACTCGACATGGTTCACCAATTCTCTCCTGTTTTCTCCTCTCATTCAGATGATTGAAACTGAGTGTTTCAGAGATTTGAATGTGTTTGGGCCTCAAGGGACGAGACCTCCGGATCTGGACTGGAACCAGCCTCCAGAGCCGCCCAGGCGCAGCCTGCTGGACAGGATCTTCAGGAGGCATGTAAGTGAACGCACTCATAAACCCACACACTGATAAACGCACACAAACTAACTCACGCAAATGCATCTCTCTCTTTCTCTGCAGCACCCAGAGGTGTCTATTTCTCACAGCCGTGTGCAGTCTTCCAGTGTAAACTCTGTGGACTCCATGTCCAACTCTGCCCCCTAGTGGCACAGTGACAGTGTGGGAGCCACACACACACACACACACAAAGGGAAGGAGCTCTGAGGGGCTTCCCTGCTGCTGATTGGTCCACAGCCGGGGCCTGAGCAGCAGCCGGAGACAGCCTGTCTAAAAGCCTAAATGGTCAGCCCATGGGGGGTGGGAGGGGGGTGACCAGGCCCTGAGACCCCGGGCATTTGTAGTGGGATGGTTAATGTTGCAGAGACGTTGGGAAATATTCGGACAAACCTTACTTACCCTCAGGATTGCTGGACTATAGATCAGAGCCACTGACGATGACGAAAACAGAAAAGGATAGAAAACAAGCTAACATTCAGGGGATCCACTGTATAATAAAGACCACCACAGGGAATAGAAGCTGGGGTCTTGGTGAATTTTTTTTTTGTTTTGTTTTTTCCAGAAAAGGAATTTCTTTCTCACTCATTTACAGTCCTTTACTTTCTGGCCTGTATCTCTCCATCTACCTACACCCCTCCGAATGTCACCATCTGTACAACTCTTACTTTCTCTGCATTTCCACCTCCCATACCTCAGATCACTCCTAAACATTCAGAACACATCACCTCAACAACCTCAACACATAATGTACATTGCCTTGCTTACACTCAGGCCAAAGATTACAGTTTAGTTTTGTGATACTGTTGTCATGTTGATTTATTGGTTTTGGAAGGTTTTCTGCTGTTGTTTAGAACCACACGAGGATCACAACGCGCGATCCGTTTTATACATTTTCTCTAAATATGAGCCTGGCAGACATATCATACTGCTTAAAGCACACATACATACACAATCAGATAGACATACGCAGACAGAATTGTGAGAATCGTGTTGTGTTTTCATTGCATGGACAAGTGTAAGTATGGACAGCTGTATCCCTTTTTCGCTTCTGCATACCTCATTCCACAGATGTTACCGTCGTATACCGTACAACACGCAGACGTCTCCCTCAGTTTACAGTGTCACTTTATATTTGACATTATGTGGAAATGAATTAATATGCTGTACAGAAACAGAAATCTCTTTTGATTTTTTTTTTTGCTCAATTTTTCTGCACAGTCCCCCGTGGAGTGGAGAGGAACACATGCACTCAGCCTGACTTTACAACTTGCACAATTTAAAAAATGTCATGCTGTTTGTTCACCAAATGAAAATGTTTTTACCTCTGATCATTAAGGCACATTGTTGTATTGATATTGTCACACGCCGCTTGTTTTTCTACATCCAAATCTTAAGTGTTCTTGCTCTCCCTATGCCTTTTCCATTTTAAAGATATTGCTTCATAGCCGTTGTTGTCACATGTAAAGGTTTTTATATTTTTGCCCCTTTACGCATACTCTTCAAAATGCCTCACTGATCTAAAGGGTCTTCCTCTTGTTTTGTGCCCAGCTGTAATCAAACACACAGGGTATCAGCAGCTGCATAAAAGATTTATCTTGTCTGAATTTTGTTTTAATCAGTCCATACATGTCAGAGCAGAGGAGTGGAGGAAGACGCCAGAGGATCCGGCAGACACCACACAAAGAAGTGGCCTTCTCGCAGCAGCACAGCCAATTAAAGAGAGGAAGAGCTCACTCTCCTCTGCTTGTTTTTAAGAATGTGGTATTTTCCCTATTTGAGGCAGTGAAAGTTGGTCCATGCAGTAATTTCAATTGTCCTTACCGATCTCACACAAGCCTGTTTTTTTTTCTTTTCTCTGCATACTTGATATGAAAAAAAAAAGAATCAGACTGAAGTGCCTCCTTGTTAGCATGATCTCCCAGACAATGCCCACACAGACATCAGCACTTTGTTTATTCTCTGACTGTCATGCTCTGTTTGTTTCGCTGGGGAACGCGTCAACACAAATACACACAGACTCATACAGTTTTGTTGGAAGCTGAGGGAAGGAGGGGTGAAGGATGGAGAGGAGAGAGTCGATGAGGGGGTTCTCCTTCGTAATGTGATGTACAGCCAAGTGCTGAGTGCATGTGAAAGCCAAACCCACTGTGTCCTTCAAGTCCCAATAAACTCTGTGCTATAGTTTGAGGACTCCGTGGTTTGCATGTGTCTTTATTTCCCTACTCCTCTGTCCATGTGACCACACAGTATTTCCTTGTCTTCCTCATAGTCAAATACATCCAAATGATTAAACATATTGTCTACTCACCATTTTGTTCCTCATGTTCATGGAAGTCAGACAACAAAGATCTCATCTTTATAGTCATGGAGGAATTACTAAACGGGCATACCAGGCGCAGGCCTTAGGGCCAAAAGTGTAAAGGGGGCCCTCACCTGTAAAATGTCACTCAAATTAACACACACTGACCAGGAAGAGACTCAAAACAACCACAAAAAAGGAAAGGAATTGCAAAGAGACACAAGGTAACTACAAAATGGGTAAAACAACCACAAAGACACACAAAACAACTATAAACAGATAGAAATCTACAAAAGCATGCCTTACAATCACAATGATGGACAACGATGAGAAAACAAGGGTCAAAAACTAAGTGTGTGTGTGTGTGTCTTGCTCCTCTGTAGGAGAGTTGTAGGGAGACTTTTGCTTAACTGTGTCCAGGGGCCCATTGCCTGATAAGCCGCACCTGTTATAATGACTGCTCTACAATGCTGTACAGTTTTGTAGTATTACAATTTGCAATACTTAAATATCATGAAAGAGTAATAATAAACTCATATCTTGTAGATGATTATTGTTTAGCTGCATCATATGGTGAGAGTTTCTCTAAGAAAAAGAACTAAAAATATAAAAATATATAATAATACAGCAACCAAAGCTAATGCAAGGCTTTTACAGTTTTAGTTTAACAGATTAAGGATGTTTTTCAGAGATACAGTGTTTTTAGCCACAAATTCCAACTTTGTGTGACAGTATATTCCTCTACCACAGCTTAGAATGAAAATACAGTCAAATTTCACCCTAAAAACATTATGACTAAAACAGCAATGAGACACTTTTATTGTACATACTTTGTGTTAAGACAGACCTTTTCTTGAAAATACTAGTGTGTCGGATTAAGTGGCACGTAGTGATGCAGTTGCAGAACTAAAACATTTACCATGTGCCAAGTGTGTAGGACAACTACAGATGAGAAAATGCAAAAACACTAAAATGTGAATGGCCCTATCTAGATCCAGTTTTTGGTTTGTCTGTTCTGGGCTATCGTAGAGCAACATGGTGGACTCTGTGGAAGAGGGCCTGCTCCGTATGTAGATATAAACAGCTCCACGCAGGTAACAAAAACTGTGACTCTTATTTTTAAGTGATTAGAAACTAATGAATACAGAGATATAAATATAATGTATCAATTTTGCCAATAGATGTCCCTAAATCCCACATACTGGACCGTTAATAGCACCTATGATTGTGAGACTCACTGTCTCCAGGTATATTCTTTTATTGTATACCTGTACCAATAGAGCAAAAAGATATTTGCATTACTACATGCACCATTGATCTAACTTAAAGTCATAATCAGCTCTTCCTCACAGTCAGCACTATGAAGTTACAAAAGTGAGACATGGCCTCCTGCAAGTCCATCTCAGGCCAGCCATTAGGAATTTGGACACTGAGACAAATTATGCCAAATGTTTTCAAACTAGGCCCTTCAATCACACCCACTTTAGCAGCACCAGTGATGCAGAGACCTTTGCATGGCCCCCCTCTGACCCATTGAGCCCTGTGATGGTGATCTTTTCCCAAAGCCCTTTAAGTACTGAGCAAACCTTTGCAATGCATGTGACAGTGCAGTAAAAGAACATTTCAGAAAGCTGCTGTGTGCCAGTGTCCACATCAAATCCAGCAAACCTCTTTGGCTGGGTGAGACTGTAACACACATCATCATTTTTTAGTAATGATTCCATTGTCTGCACATCAGAAGCTTAAGTGCTTACAGAGAGGCACTTACTTTTCAGAGACACTTTTTATAGGAAAGACTCTTAAACCTTCTCCAGGTTCCTCAGTAGTCGAGGATCCACATTAGAGATGTGCAGTTTGCCCCAGGACTGAGGCTCATTAAAGCATAATGCAGCTCCTGTCAAATGGGGAACCATTAGAAACAAGAGAATGACCCACTTTGGCTCCTGAGTCTTAGAAAAACAAAAGAACTTTACAATACAGGAGACATGGGTGTCTGATCTGTCCACGGTGGCTGAGTAATGGGTCAGATAGTACTAGGCCTGTGTGTTCTCGTATTAAATGAGAGAACTCACCCTGCAGAAGGCCAGAGAGACTGATGGATAATTTCTGCCATCCAACTAGAGGGATCGGGGGTTGCAGGTTAAGGTGACTTCAGTCTTTCTTTAAGATTTATTCATCTGTTCCTGTTTTCTCTGTCCACTAATCAGATGGCCTCCCACTCTCCTGACAGGTTTTCATTCCTGTGGTCATGCGCACTGTTGACTCTGAGTACATGTTTGACGTGCAGCTAGCTGAGGCAATATTGCTGTTAGATAGTTTGGATTGTGCTTGGACGGAGTAAGCAAGGTTGTCAAAACATACGAGCAGCTTGATAAAAACATGTTATTAGCAGTGTGCCATTTGATGATTAAGGAAGCCTTTTGGAAAAACTTCCAAAGCGTGATTCAATCTCACTGACAGAGAGGCCGGAGCAGAATAATGAGGCTGATTTTTGGATGTTGGTATTATGAAATGTGATGTGTTTGACAAATCTAACCACGATGGAACAACTGACGGGGCTGCTTTTGTTCAATATTAATACCTCACTGAGTTGTGTTGTAATATGAAACACACACACACAAACATCTAAAAACTAGTGTTTGAGGAGACACTTCTTAACTAAAAGATAACAGGCTCAATTTGTTTGGGTGTCATGTCTGAAAATGTCCTTGAGCAAAACATGTTAAAAAAAAAAAATACTGACTCGTTAATGTCTCTCTTTGACACAAGCTGGCCTTGCATATCTGCTATAGGTGATAAATTATTGAAATTACATTGTTTATACACCAAAAATTAAAATATTAAATGTTTTATATGTTGTATGTACTATGCAGGGACAAATATATATTCCTTTTCTTCAAAATTACTCACTGACAAAGGCATGCACAGTATGTTTGTCTACCTAGATGCGATTTGTGTTTGGGGTTAATCAGACTCCCTGTTAGACCTTTATGATATTTATGTTAAACCTACTGAACTAGAGTAACAGAAATTTAAATAGACCTAAGAGCACTATCAACACGTGTAAGAATCCATTTCTGCAGCAAACTTCTTAAACATGTCAGCAGTTTAAAATCATGTTTATATGCAATTCTCATGTTCTCATGTCATGCCACAGCCACCCTGACACAATTATTGCCCCCTCCACTGGCCCCTTCCCATAAAAATAACAGGAAACCATTGGAGGCCTCTGTGTGATGTTTTTAAACTTGAGTAAGCTTGTTCCCAGTAAATGTTTTGGTCCTTGCAGTCAATGAACTCCTTTGAATTAAAGCTGGGTGTTTGTCTTTTTAAGGAAAAGGACAACCAGCCTATCTGAAGAACAATAAATCCCCTAATAGATGCATTACAGATATATAACAGATTAAAACAGGATTGGTGTAGAACTCAAAATGTTACCTGTACAGGTTATAATCTATGCACATCAGATGCCTTAACTCTCTATGTTGACATAGTTTTCAGCTAACAGCATAACTGAATTCCTGATATTCAGTTACGGCTTTTCATTTTGGTGTGCTGCCCCAAGATTTTCAGTGGCCCCATTTGGCCACCCCTATGAAAATTTATGGGGGCGCCACTGGTTGATGAGGTTGTAAATCTCAGTGACCCCAAACAGAACATTAGGGTTAATGGCTTGTCATTTCCACCCGGTGATACTGACACTTACTAATCATGTACTAAGATATCAATCATAACGAGGAAGTAAAAAGCCAAACTAAATAGAATTTTTTTTTACTCTCAAATTCCAGTTAGTGTTCATGCTGTAATGGACCATGAAGGAATGGATGAGTCACTCAGGGCCTCTCCCGCTGACCTCTCTTTTAGGCACTCGCATCACTGAAGAGAGGCTGTCTATCACCCTGGTATGGGAATGTTTGTGAGTGTGTGTGTGTGTGTGTGTGTGTGTGTGTGTGTGGGCCCCAAGCACTGGACGTTATCTGACACAGTGTGAGAGTCTGAGACATGCTCGTCGTGTCCGCCAGGCAACCTTGGCAACATGGCCGTTGGAGCAGTGAGGTGATGTGTGTGTATTTATCTACGTGGTGATAGCCCAGCGGCCTTGTGGGCAGTGCTCTTATATATACGGACGCTTTCAAACCTCCACAGTTAGAGATCTAAGTCCTCCCTACAGAGAATTCAGCCGTTGGTGAACTTCCTACAAGAAGTTTTACAGCTCAGCCAAATATTGAATCTTTGTGATCTACTTGCTTTAAACTTTTCTAGTTCTCTTACAGCTGCAAGAAACTCCTGTAAAACAAAATGCTGCCTGCAACCTTCAAACTGTGTGCTGGCATCTCCTATCGGCATATGAGGAACATGACAGGTGAGTGAGAGAGTCCTGTTTTGACTGACATTCAGCACTCTTGCCTTTTCCCTTTTTTATTTTATGCTCCAAAACGCAAATTTTCTTAGCCAAATTCTGCACAGAGCCTAGGAAAGACTAAATGAATCAATGGAAAGTTATACTGTTATTGTCTTTCTTGTGATTTTTTTTCTGTTGATAGACTGCATGTGTAATCAAGAAATGTAGAATTATAACTTTGCACTTTTTTGCCTCTGTCTCCTAGGTTTGAGGAAGAATGCCTTGGTGGCTATTCACCACGAGCTGAACAGACTGGCAGGTCCGGGCCCCAGTAACTGGATCAGCCAAGTCCGCCGACGAAGCTCCCTCCTTAGTGAGTTGTCAGATGTGATCATTGATCATTGTGACGGACAGAAATATTGCTGCCATGGAGCACCACTGGCTAATAGACTAGTTGAAACTGCATATCATGAGAGCTTTAAGATAAGAAGTAAACAGAAATGTCAGTGTTTTCCTTGTGAGGTGTTTATTCTAAAATACAGAAAAATAGAAATGGAAGTTAACTGTCTTGTTTTACTTTTTAGGTTCTCGGATTGAAGAGGAGCAGGGGTACAGCGAGGAAGAAATGTCCTATGTGAAGCAAGGTGAGAATGCACTGCAGAAGGCCATCAGTATCCTCGGTGAGCAGGACGGCTGGACCATCGAAACTGTTGCTGTGAGTATTGAGACAAGAATAGAAGAATACTTCAGTGAAGTAATAATAAATTCAAAAGGTGCAGCGGCTGCCACTTTGTGATCAAAAATGTGGTTCTCAGTGCCTGTTTACCTCCTCCTCAGGCAAATGGGGACAAAGTCCTGAGTAAGGTGTTACCGGACATTGGGAAGGTTTTCAAGCTGGAGGTGATGCTGGAGCAACACCCTGACACTCTTTATGATGAGCTGGTGGGAAATATGGAGCAGATGGGGGAGTGGAACCCTAATGTCAAACAGGTCAAGGTAGGAGAGAGGCAGCACCAGCAGCACATTTTGTTTCCCATTTCACAACCAGATAAATCACATATCAATACAAGAACACTAACAGATTCTCACAATGGACTCCCACAGATCCTTCAAAAGATCGGCCAGGACACAATGGTTACCCATGAGGTATCTGCAGAGACGCCCGGCAATGTGGTTGGACCGAGGGACTTTGTTAGCGTCCGCTGTGCCAAGCGTCGGGGCTCCACCTGCTTCCTGGCTGGAATGTCCACTCAGCATGCAAAAATGCCGGAGCAAAGGGGTGTGGTGAGGTGAGTCTCCACCTGACTGGGAGGTAATTTACTTGTCATGATGTGTGCATGCATGTAAGGGGTAAAAGCATCAGACTACTTGTGTGCAATGGATGGATGGGAATAACTTATGCTGTTGAAACTGATGTTGTACATTAATCATTACATTTTTTCAGAGCGGAGAATGGACCCACCTGTATAGTGATGAAGCCCTGTGCTGAAGACCCCAATAAGACCAAGTTCACCTGGTTGCTAAGTATAGATCTAAAGGTATGACTGCCATATTTGCATGTTCTTTCCTACATTAACCACAGTAACTTGTATTGAAATGCATTGAAAAACTAAAATTAAAGAGTACCTATTGTGCTTTTTCTCATTTCCTGTCATATATATTGTTACAGTTTCAAATAATGAGGTAAAAGTGCGTAAATGTAACCCCTGTCGGCAAAAAATTAAGGCGTCAGACCATTTTGAATACAGTTTCCAATATTTTATTCTACTTTCAAGATAAGCTGACAACTGCCCGGGACAGATTTCTTTATATGTTCATCTGCGCTTGGCACATTCCTGCAAGTGTTTCCATTACGTAGCATACACTGCTACATGTAGCTACATGCTAACATCAAGGAAGCATGTAATCTTGGTTGCCAATGTTGTTAATTTCTTCCTGATTTCAGTATTTTTCTGGTTTTGATCATTTTGGTTTGAAAGCTTTTATTTTAGAGTTTTCACAGTTGAAAGTGCCGCTATACTTATATAGGCAAGTATAGGCAAGTGTGTATAGGCAACAGTCATTCTCTGGCTGCAAGTACATTGTTACATGCAGCAATGACGGTGCAGAGAATACCCAGAAACAATGACCAATCAGAGAAAGATCAAAAGAAAGGTGCTAAAACACAGAGTTTCAGACAGAGGGTGAATCCAGGTGTTCCAGCAGAAACAATACTAGGAAAATAAAATGTGTACTTTACAAGTATCAATCTGAAACTGAGCATAATAGGTCCCCTTTAAAAAACAAAATCAAATAAAACAGCAATCCCATTTTAACATTGTCTTTGTCTTTGTCATCTGCAGGGATGGATCCCCAAAACAATCATCAACAAAGTGCTCTCTCAGACGCAGGTGGACTTTGCCAACCACCTCAGGCAAAGGATGGCTAATAATGTTTCTATGGAGATGGCTTATGCCTGCTGACACAGGATGCCTCTTGAGCTTTGGCACGGTGCGCTCAACAGTACCAGAGGAGCAGCCCCATGGCCATTAAAAAAAGTCATACAAATCTGCTTATAACTGCTGAAACAGTACAAAAATCCAGGGTGTATTTAGGAGATCAGAGCAAGATGAAACTTGTTTGAGATCTTAGGAAGACCCGAGCACAGATGTTGGTTTCAATTGGCAAATGTGTGTTTCTCTAGCTCCTGGTAATAGAAAACCTGTCATGAGATTTTGCATCTTGCACACTGTGTGCCTTGATTGTTTCTGACACATTCATCCACATCACTTCATTTTGCCTTGGCAGACACATTGAGTCAGTGTGAGCACTAAAATGTGTTACAATCTGCACATTGTTTCCTTCTGATAACACCCCAGTTATTGCCCCCCCTCTGCTGTGAAATTGCACTTTTATTTCAGTGTTTTATTTATTGATGTTGTGCAGATGCATTTCATTACAGTGACTGCCAAGTGAATAAAAGATTGCAATGTCATTGGTATTAATGTTTTTATTCTTTTATTATGCTGTTGGAAAAGTAGTTCTGAGAACGATTACTCTGTCCTTTCCTCATGCATGAGAACCTAAATAAAAGCTCATAAAACATTTCAATAGTCATGATTGACTACAAAGATAACAAATAAAAGCATAGTACACACACACATACATGGTCACACAGACTTAAAAAATAACACAAAGCTTTGTACTGCAGGGAAAAAAAAAACAAAGCAAAACAGAAAACTGAACGGAAACCTAAAACTCATCTCGGAGATTCCACTTTGACAGGGAGGAGAAAGATGAATTCAAAGGCTCTTTTTTAAACCATGAGAAATGTGGTTCATAAAAAGATGTCTTCCTGTTCCTTGATGGATTTTCAGACTGACAGTTTGCCAAAACGAGCAGGTGTTTGGCCATTCAGATGTGTGAGGAGCCCAGCAGTGAGCAGTTCAACGTGAGCCAGCAGCACATTCCCCAAGATCGAGTAACACTGAATTTCATCCCAAACAGGAAATCTGTCCTTCATTATTGCCAGTTGTGTAACATTTTTTCCGATTTTGTGAGTTGATCCAAAATGTTTTGTAACAACACATTTTCTTGGATGTGGTGAAGGCTACATGGGCAGCCAGGATGAGTTAGGTTTGAGAGTCAAGGTCTCACTTTGTGTCTCACATGATGAAGTTGGCTGCAAGATAAGCTTGAGCACTTCTACAGAATTATTTATTCATGACATACCAGTAAGGCCTGAGGAAAGTTTCTGAGGTGAAATAGGAAGTGAGCTGTAACCTGTGGGCTGTGGTCACTGTTTTTCCCTTCCTCCTGTAATCTTTCTGAGAATTTAGGCCCAAGACAAATGCACAGTTTGGTTGATCCTGACTCCATTGTCCTCTAAATAAAACAAACTTTAGCAGAATTGTTCCAAGGGCTGCCTTGTGCAATGCAAAACAAACATTTTTTTCTGGAAAGAATGTTCCAGAGGGTAATAATTGACATCTGCTTGAAATCCCTTAAAATCTGAACATAAGCAGATGTGAGGAGAGCTGCACAGCCACTTGGAGATCTTGTTCCATTATTTGTGTATCAAGAGGAACAGACAAAATCTGACATAGGAAAGGAAAATTATTCAGCGCAGATAAATTGTGTACTACGGACACTAAGACAAAACAAGCTATCTGGAAGTCTGACAGCCTTGATTAAATTTTATATTCCTCATTCAGTGTCCATGTATGCGTCCTTGACTAAAATATAACTCTAACCATCAGCTTTTTTCTACTGGGGAGAAAAGTAGGCAAATTCTTGCACTTATTAAGCTTAAGGGGGGGGGGTGGGGGGGTGTTAAGGGACTGTTCATTACTTATAAGGGGGGAGAGGGTTGTGCAAAAAAAGCAGGGACATTTCAAATTATTTTTTAAGCACTGGAAAGGGACTTATATATATATTTTTAATTTTGTACTGGGGAGGGGCATACAGATTTAAATGGTTGGATTTGGTATTTAGTTTACCGTTGTTTTCTTTTAAAAAAAATGCTAAAACTAACTACACCTTTTAGCATAGCTAGAAACTGTAAAAACAGAAATTATCGTTGGGTTTTCAAATTACCAATGACATCATGTGAGACAGAGTCTTCTGTCAGTAAATAAATAAATAAATAGAATAAAATCTGAGCTTAACATAGCAATACTTCATCAAAACCACATTATTCTACGTCATTTAAAATCTGGCAAAAATAAACTGTCAGGACTAACTGCCCAGCATGCACAACAAGGCTTTTTTCCAACTCTAAGATTTCATCTTCAACTTTTAACTTAAGTAAGGTCATGCATTTTCTGCCAGTCACTCAGGGTGGCTCAAGGAAAAATAAATGTAGCTTTGGGGAGGTAAAAAAAAAAAAAAAAACAAAGACAAAAAAAATACACAGTCATGCCCCAGCAACCTCACTCATCTGACAAGTAAAGAACAGTCCCTGAGTTAAAAAAAAAAAAAAAATCTTTATATTATAGGCCTTTTAATAACTAATATATTCATAGTTAGGTGCGGAGAAATAATGACACTCTTTTTTGTATTATAAGCAAAGAAGAGTATGTGCAGGAGGGAAGTGCAGATAGAAAAGGAGGTCACAGGCTCTCTGCTCTCTGAGCCTACCATATCTGTGTGAGGGAGAGCAATGACGTAATGAAGTTACAGCCCGACGGGGAACCACAATTCCCAAGATGCACTTGAAATTACCGTGGCCACTGGACGGGGGAAGGGAAGCTGAGATTGGAGGGAGAAATTGTCAAAAACTGAGGTACTTTCTAAATGCTTTATATCGCATAATATAGTCGGACAAGCCACAGCATGCAATGTTTTGTAGCGTTTTTAATATACGTAATTGACAAAAGCAGATTAATCCGTATGTTGCTGTCGGATTTGGGCACAGACTCCATCCCCGTTACAGTTCAATAGAGCTACTGCTAGCCCGTTAGTTAGCCTGACAGCTGGCTTTTCTTGTGTTAGCTTGGTCTCAACTACATAATTGCACTTGATATTCATGGCATTAATTGTATAGCTCATTACGGGTAGTTTTGGCTGGCTTGCATGCAGTGTGTGCGGATAGTGCATTGTCGGTTTGAGAAGAAGCTGTAGCTGCGTCTTTGTGCCTGCGGGGTTGCTAGCTGACATATTGCTAGCTTGTTGGTTGCTACAGATAATGTTAGCTAGCTGACGTTAGGTCGCTACTGAAGCTGTCAGAGCGGTGATATGTTACAGGAGGCGACTGTCATCTGACTAAGTTGGATTTATACGATACATTTCTATGATTTTTGTCACGACACCGAGCTTGTACTCTGCGGTGCTTGACTGACACTGTAGTGTAACACATTTTAGGCTTTTTAAAATATCTTTCTGTAATTTAGATAGTAGTGGAGTGTTAGTAATAGTACACAGTAAAAAAAAAACAAAAACAAAAAAAACTCCATTACAAGTAAGTCATGTATTGAAATGGTCACTCAAGTGAAAGCACGATAGAATAAAAAAAATACCAGTAAATAAATACCCATGAGTCCTATGTGGTTGTAGTATTATAATATTAGTAATGTGTAATAAGCATTTAATTGTTTTGGCAAATTTCTGATTTGATTTGATACGCGCAAGGCTATTTTAATCCACTACATAGCATTAAACTACACGATAATAATAAAATAAAACACTTTATTTATAAAGTGCGTTTCAAAACAAAGTTACAAAGTGCTTTATATGGTTGAACCCAGATTTAAAACAATGCCAGATATCGGCAAATAACATTAGGCAATTTTAAGAAATACAAAGAAACAGGAGTCCCATCAATAAAGATGAATACCACAGATAAAACACATAAGCAAAGCTGGCAACTAACTGCCCCGAAGATTGCTCAAATGAAATTAGTCAAATGAAATCAAACTCTTAGAATAATACAAAAAACAGAATACAGTTCCCAATGACAGTATAAGACAAAGCTAGAAACATACTGTTTAGAAAATAAATGTGTGTGTGCTAAAAGTTATAAAAGGCTTTTTTGAACAGATAAGTTTTAGTAAATGATTAAAAAGATGGCAGTGACTCTGCAAGCCTCACACCCTCAGGCAGAGAGCTCCAGAGCTGTGGGGTCTTGACACCAAAGCCCTGTCACCTTTAGTTTTGTGCCGGGAACTTTTATAAGTGTCAAATAAATGTGATGAATTGCAGTTAGGGGTGCAAAGGTATACTGGTTTCAAGGTATACTGTGATATTTAAATTGACAGCTATTGTACAGTGTACATTAGATTATCCATGGTATTGAAAAAATGGGACTGGACAGAAAATCTCAACTTTTTTGTAGTTATTTTCAGAAGGGAACCTCCTTACACATACTTCCATTTAAGATGGTTTCAAGCTTCAAACATGATAATCAAGCACTTGTTTAACCAAAAATAGCCCTTCTGTTTTAATTCTTTTAAGTGTCATTCTGTCATGATGATAATTTTGCAATACCCTGATGCCATGAAACCATGGTATTACTGTGAAAATCTCATATTGTTGTAACCCTAATGGCAGTGTTGTTAAAGTATAATGTAGCATGGTTTAGTTAAAGAACAACTACCTCAAATTTGTATTTAGGTATTGTAATTGAGTAAATGTAAGTATTTACTTTACACTACTGAATTGAGGTTGCTTTGGCAAAAAATAACATACATAGACAATAATAAAAAGGACAACTTTTTGAGGCAATACAGGTAGTAGTTTATTTTTAATTGTATTTTTCTATCTTGTCACAACACTGGAATTTCTGACTTTGATAGTACCTTTAAAAAAAAAAAGTTGATATTTGATACTGTGTCTGATGCCATGGGGAAAATTGATATTGAAGGCATGCAATTACATTTTTTTTACCATAACATGACAACAATGTGATGAATGTTTGTAGTAAACATTAAAAAATGAGAGAAAACACAGCAGGTACCTGTGTATCAGTACTGCAGAAAATGAGTATTGAAACCGATTATATTAAATATTATAGGCATATGTATCAATAAATTGATGTTTTCATGAACACTATTATCATGTAAGTGTGTTTCTCACTGGCAGATGTGTGGTTTAATCATTCTTTTTGTTCTAGTTTTCAGATATTATGTACATATGACAGCCCCTCCTCAGGACTCTGACCACACAACAACTCTATCCATGACCCACATCTCACTGGACACCTTCACTTCTCACTTTGGACGTGTGCTGCAGTTTCATGTGAGGCTGAAGACATAACACAGCTTTGGTGCACAACTGTACTGGTACCTCCAGGTGCATACTACATTTGTCTTGAGTGCTAAAGTAATGAAGTGTCTCGGACGTGGAAAGCCCAGCCCTGAAAAGCAATGTCATTATCCAGCTTCTGTGTATGTCTGATGGGGCTGAGGAGCGGACCCACTGGCCAGGCAGATCTGTGGAGGAGAGAGAGGAGGCAGGTTTCCAGGAAACTTCTGCACTGATGGATAGCCATTTCTTCCTGTCAGCTCTTGTGGACTGATACCTGCATATTCCTGTCAGAGTGCACACTCAAGGTTAGACTTTAGAGTAGCTAATAAAACCAGGCTGCGATCAGAACCCCACAATCATCACTATTAGACAGAAAAAGAAAATATGATGTGCACAGTATGCATTTCCTCTGCCAGTGACAGTTTTGGGAAATCATACTGGTGACTGTGGACGTTGAGTTCTCTATGTATATGAGGAGAAAAGGAGAAAAGTGTAGATATTTGCAGTCACTACAAATGTGCACTACAGAAATCATGGTGGTCCTTGCATCAGCTCCTCAGCCCATCTCAGTCCATGACTACAGAAGCCTTTAGAGGCCATAATCAGGAACACGCTCGCCAGCCAACACACTCATATGCAATGGAAGAAGACATTGATGTCACAACCCACTCTGAGGTAATATTTCACCTTTGGTCCTTAAGTTTGTAACTGTTTAATCTCATTCCAGTGTTTTGGTTTACAGCAACTTAACACCATTAAAGCAGAAAGCTTGACAGCAACACCTGCTGTGTTGGTTAACAGAATGGAAGTCAGTGCCATGTTACACCTGTTGCCATATTGATGTAGTCACCCTCAGGGATAATTGTTCCTTTCTTGTACCACACTGTTGTATGATAAACAATTAAGAGGTAATGTGTTTAAGAAGTTCTGTCACACGTGTTTACCTTAAGGCCTAAGGTCAACAGTTGTCCCTCTGCTTTAGCTGTAATCTCTGGTCTGGCTGGCTTGGCATGTTGCTATGGCTTCAGCTGACAGGGCATTTTCCTTATCCCCAGCTTGGTTTTCTAGCCGCAACATTACTTATTGCTCCCTGGCTTCTATCCTTGTGTATTGCTTCTTTTGTAAACAGTTGCATAAGTATATCGCCTGCCTGGCTGGATGCAATGTTACAGGGCAGGGACAGTTTTCCTCAGAGGAAGTACACCCTTGAGTTACCAAATCTACCCTAACTAAATCCACCAGCACAAGACACATCCTAAAAAAGCAGAAGAAGTGTTGGCAAGTGTTTTGTTTCTGAGACAATTTGGCGATTTTATTTGGTGTGCTGTACTAAATATTTTTCACGTTAGGTTAAGTTTTCAGGTATGCCAGAATGACCATAAGTATACAATTATGATGAATTGCATGTCTTTAAAGCAGTGAGAGCTGCACTATTTTTACATTGTGTACTTGTCTGAAGCATCTGCTCTGTGTTGCTGCTGCCCCCCCTGTTAGGGCCTGAATGGTTTGTCCCGTGAATGTAAACCATTAGAGGATATCACCAATGGACACTCCAACCATAAGCCTGTGAGTAAAAGTCTCTTTTAATTGATTCATGATAGTTTGTGTCTTTGTAAGCCTTTTATTTAGAAATTGAAAGTTCAAACTTTTGTCTTCTCAGGTCATGAACGGACTGATAATTAGTCATAATGTCAAAGACCACACCAATGGCAGCGCACCACTCAGATCCCTGCCGGTAAATTTCATTCTTAGCATCTCACAGTAACCAGCGTGTCCCTCCTGGAATATGAGGTAATCCATTATTTGGTAATTGTCCAGATTTCAGCACTGAAGCAGAATGGTCTTCTGCAGACCCTGGCAGCCGGAGGGGACCAGCCTAAACCTGCAGGTAACACACACATACTCTCACACAACCTCTCTTTTGTCTCACATCGTCTTCCCACAGGAATGTGAGACAGTGTATCCTAGATACAAGGCAGCTGTTGCAGATACAAAAACTCCCTCAGGAGTGCAGGTTGGCTGCTTGGAGGAAGCACAGGGTCTCAGTGGCACTCTGAGTGATGCAGGTCTGTAAGACAGGAAGGATTTATGACTGATGATGAACTGGGAGGGTGTCAGCCAGTGCACCATAGCCGACTGGCCGAGTAGGTGCTCATTCCCAATCAGTGCTTCTGGTGAAGTTTGTTTGTGTGATAGTGTGTGACAAAATTGGGTGTTTGTTTTGTTACCTAATTTTTTTAATTATCTCTACAGAGGAAAATGTGGAGTTGGAAAAGGCCAGGCAAGAGTGGGAGGCTCTGGAGAGCGTCCAACCAGGTTAGATTCATCTTGCTGTTTCACCTGTTTGCATCAAGATTAGGGCTGCACATTGTATCTTTTTTTTTTTTTTTTTATCATCATTGCCATA
>JAPZEB010000022.1:34985496-34997452 GCA_029783705.1 Chaetodon striatus | reverse complement strand
CCCTGTCCTCCCCTTTTTGCCCCTTCCTCCTCCTCCTCCTCCTCCTCCTCCTGTTGTGGAATTCAATGTCCCAGGAGTCGCTCCTCTCTCTTGCTGTTCTGCTCAGTGGTGAGTCTGCAGGGCGAAAGCTCTCCACCGAGGAATTCAACAGAAGCTGCAGACAAAAAAGGAATTGGCTTCTTTCTCCAGCCCAAGGAGGAGCAACCCCTGTAGTCTGAGGCCTCACCTGCTGTCCCTCAACCTCCTCCCCCCGTCTCCTGTCTGAGCTCTGCACCTGTTCTGACTCGTCAGCCAGGTGAAGGGGATCCTTTGGCCTTAACACTGTTGGTTCAGCTGACCGTAGCTGCGGGGCAATTAGGAACCCAGTCTATTCATTTGACTGGATTGTTGCTTTGCTCTGTATCTCTCTCTCTCTCTGTCTCTCTCTCTATAACCCACCTCTCTTCCCTCCCTGTCTATCCCTACCCCCCTCCCACTCCATCTCCGTCTAGCCCAGTCTGAGCCTGGTTGACACAGTGGCTGTGGGTACGAGAGGAGCTGCAGAAGTTTCCCTGCTGGAGTAGTGGTGTGGATCACGTTGCAAGGACACAGTGGAGAAAGAGGTGAAAAAGAATTCTTCTGGTGGAACAAAGTTGGATTGAGCATTGGACTGCTGAGACACACAAACTCCAAACCAAAGGATTCTGCAGTTGGAAGAGCAGCAGGTATGAAAAGCCAGACTGTGGTTGTGTCTGTGGCTCTGCTGGCCCTGTGCTGCCTGCTGATCCCCAGAGAAGGGGAGAGCGCTGGGGGGATAGTTTCTCTGCGGCAGACTGAAGGGGAGAAGCAGGCAGGGGATCAGCTGCGAGATGAGTCCCAGGATGACCCAGAAAGTGAGCAAGGACTCGCAGTGGACCCACACCCACTGGGAAGCAGCAACAAGGACAAGAGAGACACAGAGGAGGCTGCAAGGGCAGGTGAGTGGAAAAAATTTGCTTAAAAAAAATACAGATGTGTTACACAGACATGACATCAAAGCTGTTCAGGTGTGGGCTGAGCTCCAACACGACATGGAAGAGCAAACACAGACACAAACACACAACCATTCAGTGTCTGACAGCTCCAACAGGCATGAGACAGTCCAGGTGCTTACCTGTCCACTACTATTTCTTCACAGCAGGGAGTAAACAGCATAGACTGATTTTTTTGGCTCGCACCAGACAAGAGAAGAAGACACTGAGTCAAGCATCTTGCAGACAGATTTTTATGACACTGACCTTTTCCACTGCCACCGCATACCGCCTATAACGTGGTGTGATTAATGCTGACTCTAGTTCACAGTCACACTGGCAGAATGAAGGTGGAAGACTGTTGCACATTTACAATAAACCTCTTTTCTGGAGCTTTCTAACTAAACTTCAAATGCAATACTCATCAGTCCACACTAGCTCTTTAATGAGTCTCACTGATGGGTTTATGCTGTGGCGGTAAGATGTTGCTGAGGTGATAGTGATATGTTTATTGACTATCTGGACGGATTTTGTGTCATTAAAACCGAAGTGTGGTTAATAGAGCACAACTAATGGAAAGAGAGAGAAGTGTTTTCCATGAAAGTGCCTCAAGACTTCAGACAACCTCAGAAGGAAATACTGATGGACCTGAAGCAACCACTGAAATGCATCTGGCTGTCTGGATTTTCCCTGGCAGAGTTGCATTTTGACATTGCAGGAAAGAAATGATTGCATAATTTAATTCTCACATTGCTCATAAATGATACAACGTGTTACATAAACACGAATGTGCTTTCATCGATTAATAATTTGGTGTTTGATTAGTACTGGCAGATTTTTACCTGTTAAGAAATGTAGTAATAAAAGCTGAGGAAGGTTCATTTTGTATTCAGTTCAGGAGATTGATTGGACTGATGATAAGGGACACACATGGAAAAAAAGATGATTCATGCATGAGCATTTATTCTAATAATGAGTGCTGTGAGCTTAATTTGATTATGACCAAAGTCGATTAACACAGTTTTGGAAATCCTCTCCCTTCTCATGTTTTCCTTGTCTTTCCAGAGGTTTTGAGCAGGGTGAGGAGAGCACCAGAAGAAGGCAAAAAGAAGAAGAAGGACAAGAAGAAGAACAAAGAGCCAAAGGACCCCAACGCCACTAAAAAGCCCAAAACTGACAAAAAGGGAAAGAAGAAGGACAAGACAACAACCACGACTCTACCACCAACCACAACACGTAAGGACAACAGAACCAAGTTCGTACTTGAGTGACTTGGACTTCAAATGAATGTTGTTGACCTTTTGTCTCTCTGCTGCCTCCAGCGATCCCGACTGAACCACCCACTGAACCTGAGCCCTACACTGACTACCCCTATCCTGATGTTGGTGAGTGACAGACACTTAGGGACTGTACAGAAATTCATGGGGGGTGGGGAGGAGGGGTAAATCTTATGTTTCTGTTTGTAGCATAAAGATTTTAAAGGGGAACTCCACCCATTTCACACATCAAAGTCTATTTGCAGGTCTTGGGGAGTACTACCACATATTTGAAATAAAGTTGCGTAAAGCCTTTTGTGGCGCCAGAGAGAGCTGTGTGTTGTCTGAGAAATTGCCTCAATTGATGTCACTTGAGTAAGTACCAGCTATGGCTGAAGACTACAAGTTTAAAAACGTGGGTGTGGAGTTAGAAACAACTGAGCCTAACAGACTTCTGCAGATCCTCATCTCAGCTTGAAGCTAGCAACTTTAGGCGTCATTAGCAGCTACTGGCATAACCATAGATCTCTTAGTGGGTACAGCATTGGAGGCAGAGCCCCATTCATTCCTATGAAAATTGCTCAGAGGCGCATGAAGCCAAAAAAGTTTGACTTCTTGGGTGCAAAATTACCTTGATCATCACCATTGGGCCAATAGAGCAGGCACACTAAAGACCATGCCAGCCAAGCAGCTAACTTCTGGTTTAGCTCTCTGCTAACTTGAATGGGGATAAAATGATTTTCCTCATACACATCTTGCAGCTCTTAAAGGCTTTTGAAATGTTATCTGACCGAATGGATCCAATCCCAATAGTGAAACGAGTCATTTTGTGGGAGTTGTGTCGGTCAAAAAAATGTATCCACTGATTTACAGATGTCTCTTTCACAATGTAAGTCTATGTGAAAAAGTCTTTTTGGGGCCCTGGCATCATGTGATGGACCTGTGTAGTCACAAGGTTTGGCCACTACAAAAACTGGCCACAAAGTCCGGCGCACTTCCTGGGGACCTGAGCATAACATACCTGAGTCCCTGACCAAGCTGTTAGTGGTTGTGTTGCATTGTTGGTAAGTTAGGCCCCGTGTTTTGGCAAGAACTTGGAAACACATACAAACAAACAAACACAACCCTCCCCCTTTTCTGACCTCCCCTCCATCCTAATACTTTGTGGACAGTCCCTTAGGAATGTAAGGAACTGTATAGGACATAACTCTGGATGCTCCCAGTTTCCCTCTGTCCTGACACTATCATTATCCCATCTACAGGAAAACATAATCTATTGAAATAACAACTCAGTATTTTGAATTAGGGTGTTGTTTTTTACTTTTTAGTGCTACTCAGCTGTCATAATCCTACTTTAATGAAAACCTGTCTTGAAAGTTAGTTTTGTTTGAGAAAAAAAACCCAAGCAAATTGCAATTCTGCTTGCTTCAGTCTGCTTCCAATAACAGTCAGAGTGTTGCTTGTTTGCAGTTTGGCAAATTTAAGTCACATTCCATTTAAAAACAAAGGCAGTGAATAATAATAATATCTATCGATATAAACCATCTGTTTCCTTGTCAGACGATTACTGGAAACCCGAGGATGACTACTGGGATGCTGAGCCCACACCATCCAGGCCTCAGCCCGAGGATCCAATCACAGATCCTCCATATGACTATTGGAAACCAGAGGAGGAAGAAACAGCTGCTCCAGTTACAGACGCCTACGATGACTATTGGAAACCAGAAAAGAAACAGCCGTCCACTCCAGCGCCTGACGCCTACGATGACTACTGGACACCAGATGACAAAGACGCATACGCTCCTGTGACTGATAACTATGACAGCTACTGGAAAGAGGTGGACCCGACGCCCCCTGCCCCTGAGGTTGATGGGAAGGTCGGGACAGATGACGATTACTGGGACGCCACATGTACGTCTGATTCTGTGTTTCCCTCTGCTTTGTTTTGATTGAGGATGTTTCTTGGGTGACAGTTTATCACACATGAGATGAAACTATAATGATCCCTTGGGACCATTATTGTTGCATCGATTATTGGTATTCATCACTTTTCAGATAATGTTAAGGTTTTAAAGTGGACAAATTTAAGTTGAGCCAACAAGTATTGACTCGTATTGCCAAGAGCTGTCTAACTTCATGGCGTTTATTTTTCACAAGCAGTTTCTGGTTTGATTCCTCCAGGCACCACACTGCCTCATCACTACTGCTTTTACTGTGCTGCTAACAGCCAAAGCCAAACATGGATCACTGAATCCTGATTTTAAATCTGTGCCTGAAATGTGCTCCAAAAGGAAGAATGACTAAGTGGATCTCCATTGTGGACAATGTTGTTTTCATTTTGATCAGAGAGAAGACAATGTAACCCATCTGAAAAACTTTTAGAAATAGACACACAACTTTCCTTAAAGGTCCAGTGTGTAGGATTTAGCTGCATGTATCAGCACAGATGGAATTACATAATAGGTGTGTTTTCTCTAGTGTGTAAGTACTTGAAAATATTAATTGTGTTTTTGCAACTTTAGAATGAGCCATTTATATCTACACACAGAGTGCATCTGCATTGACAGAGTCTGCTGTGTTGTAGCACTACAGTAGCCCAGAGCGGACAAATGAAATGCTGGGTCTAGATAGGAAAAGTCGGGGTTTCACGTTTTGTGTCAGCCACTGTAGTTCTCCTACATGCCTGACCTTTAATCTAATATAACGCGTGCTGGGTAAGAAGTTCAACAACCTGATTCAATGTATTCGGTAAATGATCAGTTGATGAATCACAGCTAAAAAATTTGACATTATCATGACTCACTCGCTGTTGTTGTTAGTGGCTTGGTTTGTTGCCACAACTGAAAATTTTAGTTTAAATAGTTATCTGTATTTTTTTAAGTCCAAACTATTTATAATCCAGAATATGGACTGGATTTTTTTCTTTTTTTACAGTGAAAAGAATTAAAAATCCATTGTGTGAGTCTTAAAACAATAAATCTGAAACAATACTTAGACCATGACACACTTAAACGATGCAAGGATAATACAGTTTTATGCTTCATGTGTCTGTGACAACATCCACCAATTAATACAGAACCTTCCAAATTCAGGCCCCTGATAATCACAACTCAACGTTCTACCCTTTTCAAACTACTTCAGCTAATACCTGGTGTGGCTACCCTTTAGGATCTGATGTATGGACTTCATGCTGAAAACTTTTACGATCACCATTATCTCTTCCAGCTCCGTCAACCTGAAGTCAGCAGTGACTTAATTAGTTTTTCCACAGGCTCAGATGTAGGAAACAGTGTGTCGTGTGGCTCTGTGACACTCATTTGGACCGGACTGACATGTTCTCATTACTTTGTGTTTCCAGCGTACTGTACCGTACCTCTGCTCTTCCAACATTTCCACTGATTCACTCACACTCTCCCGTCCTGCCTTTTCTGTCACCCTCTCCTGTTTCTCAGTCTGCTTCTGACACTTAAATAATCCCTCTGTTTGACCTTTTGTTTTTCCATTCCTGCAGTCGAGGTGCCGGAGAATCTTCCATTCCCTGATGGTAAAGAGGTCAGCCCTGAAATCACAGTAGAAACTCTAACAGGTAACAGCTGTCACTCAAATATGTAAGAAATTCAATTAACATTTATCAATTGATATGTCAAGTTTTCAATTAGGCTTTTAACTACTAAGAAATCTCTGTGGACTTGTGATGCAGATGAAATGTCCATTCCATCTGTGCCTTTAGGCTGGGAGCAGATGAGAAATCATGAGCAACACATGGGAATAACATAATAGTGAGTCTGTGAGCTAACCTGCCCTACTTTCCAAACAGGAGTGGGTGGGTTTGCTTGGCTCCACGGAGTCAACAAAAGTGTCTTTGGTTTTGATGTGGAGTTAAAACAAGAGCCCTGTCATCAGATCACAACTGTTATGATTCTTGTAAATGTAATTAAAAGATTTAACAACTTAATTACACGGTAGGCGTCGCAGTGGCATCCAAACACAGAGCAGTTGTTGTGGTTGAAAAAATCAGGGCTGTACTAACCTGTAAAACTTTATTAAACCATGTCATCTTATAAAGTCTCACTTGTAATGTAGCTGCTGCCTCTGACTGATTGAACGAGTTGTCTGACTTGACGTTTTGTTGTTTTTCTTTTTACACAGAGGAGCCCACAGCTGCTCCCTATGAAGGGACATGGTATGACGATTACGACGAGTATGGAAGTACGTGCACACATGCACAACACTTAAACATGTCCATACTGAATGTTTTATATTAGATTACTGGTTAAGCTGCAGTGAGACGTTCTGCCAACAAGGCAGAGAGCAGGGGAAAGGGATAAATGGCGGTCAGGTCAATAACTTTCCAGATTTATAAATGATCCTTTGTGACCTTTTTTACTGTTTATAGTTCCTAATACCTTGCAAAAACCCAGAGAGACATGCATATATGCTGCTGAGCACAGGACTGCTGTGTTTATAGGTATTTCTATAAAATTATCCTTGATTTTCCACAGATAGGAAGGAGACAGACGACAAATGGATGGAGAAGGAGCGAGAGAGAGCAGAAAAAGAAAGAGCAAGGCAAGAGAAAGGTAAGAAAACCCAGATGTGACTTTTTTTTTTTCTTGTTACGTAACACTGCTCTGCACCATCATGTCAGAATACATATGATAGTGTAGCTGAACACGGCCTGTGACCTAAGTGCAAAAGGACTAACAGATAACAGCTCTAAGGTGTTCACTCCCTTGGATCACATTTCTGCTCTAACAGAGTGCAGATGTGACTTCCCACCACGCTAATGTGAAAGTGTGAAGCGGGGCCTTTGGTGCTTGCTTTAACTTGCACAGCGGGGACAAAAGTTCATCCCCCAACAACAGAGTGGAGATTATTCAAAAAAAGTTCAGAAAGCTCTTGTGAGCTGGACCGAAGCGAAGAGAGTGAGAGCGGGAGGTCAACTGAGAATGAGCCGCATGCAGCGGATTAGTGTGGGTGATAAAGGAAAGAAGCAACACGGGAGAATTAGCAAGCAGAGGATGTTGCAATGTACGGCTCTAAAGTACTCACATCACATTCAGCTCATTTTCGCCACGTGTCCGCTGTGTGTACTAGTGAGGTTAGCTGGTGGTTAAGGCGAGCCTGGAGAGGATGATATATAACATTGTCAGGAGTGCTGTCAAAAGGGCACTTCCTGTGTGGACGGATCACTGCTATCTGGGTTGAAGGTGAAAGGCATCTTCAGCGATCTTAAAGGTTCAGTGCATTGGATTTGGGTTGATATATTGGCAGGAATGGAAAACAATATAATAGGTAATGAAATCAAGAATTGCTGTGTCTTCATTACTTTAGAATGAGGCGTTTATATCTACACATGGCGTGGGTCCTTGTCCATGGAATCTGCCATGTTGTGCCAGCATGTTTATATAGTAGCCCAGAGTGGACAAACCAAACCCTCGCTCTAGACAGGGCCATTCATGGTTTTGCGTTCTTGCATCCGCCACTGTCTGCGATAAAATGAACAGCATCGGAAAAACGTAGACTTTTAAAGTGAAACTACTTTATTCAGTGTTTATATCAGTTTAAATCACTACATGTGTTTGTTTTGGAGAGGAAGAGACCTCTGTGGATAATTCGGCTCACTGTAAAAACCTCCTGAACGTCTTGGATCTTAAGTTATCATATTAAACAGGTGGGCACACATTAGCCAGTGCTGGGCTGAACAGCATTGGAGGAACACTGATTTGTAATGTGAAACTGGTTAGTTTTTACCAGTTTAAATCCCCAGGTCTGCTCTGCTAATAATTCAGCTCCAAGTAAAAACCTCTTGAAAAATGAACACCGAAGGAATCCTAACAGGGAGTTCACGCTTGGCACACAGAAGAAGATTCACCTGGTTGCAATCCTCACCAATAGATGCCAGTAAATCTTTAACGCAGCTTTAAGTTCAGACGTTTCTGCAGCCTGAAGCACTTAACTGTAACACAGAGGAACAAAGGCAGATGTGTGTCTGCACTTATTCACATTAGTGTGTGTCAGTGGGTGCATGTGTTTGTCCACTTGTGCATTTGTGTACAGCAGGTGAATGAGCTCACATGTTTCACATTCTGTCAGTAAGACTTCTGGCAGCCATACCGCCAGCAATAAACAACGTGATGTCAATGTGTCACACAGTCTAGTGTGCGAGAATATGAATAATGATAATGATAGATGGGATTCAGCAGGGTTCTTCAGTAGTAAACTGTGTGGGTCAGGATGATCTGAGTTTGAGTTTGGACTGCGAGTGTAATCACGGGGTTTTTCTCCACCACACTCCAGCCCACCACGTCCTCTTGGGGATTTTTGACATATAACATTTGCCAAATAACAATGAGTTCCTAGATCATTTCTGGGCAAAGAGAGAAAGAAAGAAAGAAAATATTCAGCCACGACAGTACAATTTATTTGGCATTAAGACTGTTTTTCTGACTTCTGCCAGAGAGAGCGCAGAGGCTGAAGGAGGCAGAGGAGCGGGCCAGGAACAGACCACGTGTCTACAAGGAGCCAAAGAGTGAGTCGATGTCTGTACAAGATCTGGAAAACATTGCATAAGCTTTGCTAATACAATTATCATATCATTTGATTTTCTCTGTTGTGCGTCTGCGTACGTGGCAGAGTGTCCTCCCCTGGGGATGGAGTCCCATAAGATCGAGCCAGACCAACTCTCAGCCTCCTCTATGTCTCAGTATATCTTTGCACCTCAGAGGGCACGCCTCAACATGCAGGTACACAACATTCAGAGTCGGACTGCTGTGGTCTGGATACCTACACACACTACAGCTATCACTTACATACTGCCAGGCCTTGAAATAAACACCAGCTACCAGCTGCATGTTGGAAAATACTGTTATGGCTGAGTCTGTCACTTCCATTAGCTGCTTTGGGTGTTTGTGTTCACACTCTTTATAGTCTAAGAATCTTTTTAGCAGCTAAGTAATTAATTCAGCTAATAAATCTTCTAAACATTTCTGCTTACCACTGCTGATTTTTTTATTCAAATCATCTCCTTTGAACAATAAACGCCAAATGATCGTGGCGTCTGTGATGTGTGTGCAGAATTTGAACTAAATTACTTGCATGTCAGTGCATGATAAGCTGATATTTGAAGTAAATGTGCGAGCTGAATATGAGTCAAAGGACCCAGCAGTGTGTGTTGTGGTCTCTGTGGTTCCCAGGGCTCAGATGATGAAGACAACATGAGAGGGGGAGCTTGGTGTGCAAACTCAGAGGACAGCACGCACTGGTTTGAGATTGATGCTCGCAAGGAGACAGAGTTCACAGGAGTCATAACACAAGGACGAGACTCCAAGAGCGAGTAAGACACAAACATGTACAAACACATGGATGACTACACGGTATTTTTCCCTTTCTAAATTCAACATGTTGACCACGTATTGTCTCGTTTCAGGAATGACTTCGTGATGTCCTACTTCCTGGCTTTCAGCAATGACAGCCGAGAATGGACCACCATCCACGATGGATACGCTGACTGGGTGAAC
Organism: Chaetodon striatus; assembly: GCA_029783705.1. Lineage (NCBI taxonomy): Eukaryota > Metazoa > Chordata > Actinopteri > Chaetodontiformes > Chaetodontidae > Chaetodon > Chaetodon striatus. The sequence goes on along the minus strand of JAPZEB010000022.1, from coordinate 34,987,687 downwards.
TCACTTAAAATGATGTCACTTCCTTGGGTACCACATGCAGTGATGTCTCCCTCCTGTATTCCTGACTCACTTTTCTCCCTCTTCTCTCTCGTGCCCAGCTGTTCTTTGGAAACAGTGATAAGGACACTCCGGTGATGAACCAGCTGGCAGAGCCTGTACTGGCCCGTTACATACGAATCATCCCTCAGAGCTGGAACGGCTCTCTGTGTATGAGGCTGGAGGTCCTCGGCTGTCCCCTGCCCGGTGAGCCTCAAGCACATTAACACACTTACATGCACACACGCACTAAAACACAAAAAACTAATACATTATGTTCCCTTTTTTGTTTGACAGATCCAGTGGACCTCCAGTACAGGCAAAATGAAGTAACTCCAGTAGATTACTTGGAGTTCAAACATCACAGCTACTCAGAGATGGTTGCAGTTGAGTATCCTCACACACAGGACTTCTGCATGTCTGCTGAATTCCACAGGAAATCCTCAGCTATTTTCCCAAAGACAAAAGCAAAATAATTCTCCCAGGAACAATTAAACCAGGGGATCTGCTTTAATTCACTTTTATATAAACTAATATTGAAACCCCTGCCGAGGGCTCATTCCTTCTCAGTTTATTATTTCAACCACCAGAGGGCAACATGACCTTTCCACATTAGCTCAATGCTCATCATGACCAGCACCCTTAATTTTTCAAGTGCACTTTTGATGATTTTTCGTGCTCTCTCAGTAGCACAGATAAATCAGACTGACCTATTGTTAAGTGAATAAGCTGCAGGGATGTTTAGCTGCTGGGACAGATCTGTACAAAGGTATTTAGAATAGCAGCTGTTTCATAAATAACGTGTAAATGATATAAAATGCTTTGCACACTGACTGTTTCCATTATCTTGCATGTTCAGCTTATGAAGTCAGTGAATGCGGAGTGTCCCAACATCACCAACGTCTATAGCCTGGGCCGCAGCTCCAAGGGACTGGATATCATGGCCATGGTCATCTCCGGAAACCCCACAGAGCATGAAATAGGTGGGAATGTGCTCATATGACCATGAAACAGGCAGATGAAACTAACACTTAAATCCTGATTGCTTGAAATTAAACACCTGAGGACTGTTGGGCCTTGATGGCACCACCGATGATTCCTGTAAATCCAAATAAACACAGGGTGGAAGTCTGCAGATTATGGTTGAGGGACAAACAACTACAGTCTTGTCTGTTTGTCTTAACAGGTGAGCCAGAGTTTCGCTTCACGGCAGGTCTTCACGGAAATGAAGCAGTGGGTCGGGAGATGATCCTGCTTCTAATGCAGTACCTGTGCAAAGAGTATAAAGACAGAAACCCCAGAGCCCAGCGGTTGGTAGAGGGAATACGCATCCACCTGGTGCCATCGCTCAACCCTGACGGACATGTGGAAGCTTTTGAAGCAGTCAGTGATCATTAAAAATCATGTGTTTCTACTTAACTGGCAAACAAAAGAGAGAAACAAACAGGAAATATCAGTGAATCATGCTGTGGTAGTGGTCTGGGGTGACTTGGCTCGCTTGTCCAAATTCTCCCCCACAGGGATCAGAGCTGAGTGGATGGACCACAGGACACTTCACTGACGACGGCTTTGACATCTTCCAGAACTTCCCTGACCTGAACAGTATCCTATGGGATGCTGAAGATAAGGGCATGGTGCCCAAACTCACCCCAAATCACCATGTGGCCATACCAGAGAACTTTGAAACCAACAGCTCGGTAGGAAGGAGGAGCGTCTATTGTGTTTTACAACCAACAAATTATAATGACCTCCAGTAAAGTGTTGTCATAAGGAAACTGGTCAACAGTGAGACACAGTCTGTTCTTCATGTTCTTCTGGCTTCTCATAGTGCCCCTAATGGCATTGGCAAGAATCCACCGTCCTTTAATGAAAACAACCAGTCACACCCAAGGAGTTTCACAGCTGTCAGTCATGTTAATCGCTGCTCATGAACTGCAGCCAAACTGTCAAACTAGGCAGCGTTGATCAAATATGAATCAAGATTCTGTTACTTTATCGTCTATTTCTCACCTTAATGCTTTCAGAAACATCTTAGTGAACTGTTTAGCTGTAAAAAGAGAAAGTTTGCTCCAGTTGGTGGGTAGTACTGTTTTGGCTTGACTGTTTTCAATGTAGCAGCTGAATCACATAGTTTCTCATATTACAGCTAAACAGT
>JAPZEB010000022.1:34968162-34983446 GCA_029783705.1 Chaetodon striatus | reverse complement strand
CACACACACACACACACACACACACACAATATTAAAATGAGGTCTGGCTCACAGTTGATGTTTCAGCTGATCCCATGGAAGTTGGATGGGGTTGAGGTCAGGGCTCTATGCGGACCAGTCAACTTCTTCCTAACAGGGACAAATATGTCTCTATGGTGCACAGAACAGTGTTGGAACTATGAGGCCTAAACCAGAAAAATTGGACCCAGACAAAAAGGACTTGAAACTATGTGTACACATACTTTTGACCAAATGTTGTAGGTTTAAACCAGCAGCTTCGACAGTATATGATGATGCGCAGATGTGCATCCAGCCAACAGTACATATAATGCAAGGCCATCTGCCTCATATTAGCTTCTCCGCTTTATATACTAGTGCTGTAGTGACACAGTAGGGAACAACAGCCACAGTAGCCAAAGGCACCATGGCACTTTTACAGAACGACAGCAGATAGAACAGAGCTCCACTGTGGACAGCTGGTCGAAAAGCAGAGTCAAATAACTGCAGCAGCACAAGGGTTGCACTTAGACAAACTGAGCTGTAGATGGCACCCTCAGACTCCCTGCCGACTACTACTGAGTTAGTGTGTGCATGTAGTGGAGAGTACAGTCCCAGGCCCAGACCCAACAGAGTCCCAGTGTTCCTAAACAAGCTGGCCAAAGGGCTGGTGTCCACGCTGACCCACTCTGCTCGGCGGCACCAGCATCGTGCTTTCTCCACACTCCAGAGGAGGTCGATTCCTACCAGCAGGAGGCACAGGTACAGAAGGAGAGCCAGAGAGAGTAGGAGCAGGGAGGTGAGGAGGTAAGAGCGTAGGCCAGCCTCGTAGATCTGTTGGGTCCGGCTAAGAGATTCTGCCACCAGGATACCTGAGAGGAAAAGCTTTATTCAGTCATCATCTTTCATCTTTCTTTCATTATGATTTCCCATGTAATACCACACAAACCTTGTACAACCCATTTTAATGACACTGTGCTCAAACATAGTCATGCAATAAAGCGAATTTTATTTGAAAAATAATCAGAGAGGGGAGATAGGTTTTAATATGGAAGCCTATTTCTACCAGGAAAAGAAAAATGTTAGGGATAAAGTTAAAGTGGGTTAAAGGGGCTAACATAACTTGGCATACAGCATGTTGCCAACATGAAAAAAAGGAACTTTAAAATGAATGTAATTATGATAAGAATATTTTTTTCGTATGATGTTTCATTGAGATATAGTCATATGGTGTTAAAACAAGAAACATTTCTTGTTAAATTCTTCTGTTTGTAGTAATAACTAGAAACATATATCACTGTAACATCCATGTGAAAAGCACAACACAACTGGTTAAAATTTTGACTTGATTTTGGATTTGTGTCTCATGATCGCGATTTACTATACCATCATTTTTATTTCTTACGTCAATACAGTATGTGATTAACTATCTCATAATGTTTACTCTTATTTACATTATAGTTCAGTCAGGACCAGTTTAGTCAAAGAAAACTTTTTTTTTCCATTTGCAGTATTATATTTGGTGGTAAGGCTCTGTTCTGGGGCTTCTTTGCCTTTCCTCGGGCCTATGCATTAAGCCGAAAGTGGCAAGAGCACACCTCTCTGCTCTTCCATGCTCCTTCGTGGAATGCCTAAGGAAGAGAGAGCACACCTTTCTGTCCTTCCACATGCATTCGAGGATAGCCCAAGGCATGGAGAGCAGCAGCAAAGACCCACCAGAAACTGAGCAGAGCAAGCATCAATGATACACAGAAATGACATTGATAAGTCAGACAAAACATTAAAAGGAGGAGCTGGGGTGGAGGCGGGTTCCAAGGCAGCTTGCAGAGGAAGCAGCAACAGTAGGCAGGCCGAAGCAGATTAAAAGCATTACATGTGTCACATCTTTTTAAAATAAACTTCAGTTTTTACAGGAAATGTAGTTTCCACTTTCCAGATTAAAAAATGGTGCGCCACAAGACATAATTATACGTCCATTGTTGTCCACTTTGTATATGATATCGGTGCCTCTCTATAAAAAATGACAAGCACATTTTTATACAGATGATACAATTATTTATGTTTATGCACCCTCTAAAGAGAAAGCTGTATCAAACCTTCACTGTGCATTTTACTGGTGCAGAAATCCTTTAAAAACTTAGACTGGTTTTAAATAATCCTAAAAATCTAATTAATGTTATTCACAAGGTCAAGGACGTGTGATCATGATACCTGCTTTCCTGAATGGCGCCCACACTGAACACATAACAGATTACAAATATCTTGGCATTTGGCTAGATCACAAAATTTCATTTAAACACGTGCTTGAGCTCACAGAGAATGTGCAAATTAAATTGGGTGCATTATTTCAGTCATGCTTCTCTTAAGAAAATAGAAGGGCAATTATTCATTCTACCATTATGTCAGCCTTATGTTATATAATATTATATTCAAATCAAATCAAATCAAACTTTATTTATGTAGCACTTTTCAGACAAAAAAAATGCAACTCAAAGAGCTTAACAAAGTAAAAACATACAGAGATAAACATATTAAAAGAGAACCAGCCCCCTCCCCCCTGACACACACATAGACCCAGGACCCCACAAGTACATAAACACAAGTACATGCACACGCAAGCACACACACACACGCACACACACACAAAAATAAGTTAGTGAAATGGCATGGCAGGGCACAGAGCAACCATCTGAGGAAAAAGCACCTAGGGGGAGCTCATCCACACTGAGAGGGGTCACAGCCCGTGAGCCAAAGGGAGCACCGCCACCGCAGAGACCCCCGACCCAGAGAGACCGGGGTAGACTCCACACATGGAGAGCCACCCAGTCATCTGGGCCCAGTGGTCCCCTGGGGCGACCCCCCCGTGGGCAGACCAGCAACACCTCCCAGCATGGAGGCCCCCCTATGAGGAAACACTGGAGCTAAAAGCTAAAAGGCAACAGAATAAAAGAGCTAAAAGCTAAAAACAATAGAATAAAAGAGCTAAAAGCTAAAGACAACTGAATAAAAGGCTAAAAGCCAAAAGACAATTGGAAAAAAGAGTTAAAAACTAAAAGACAGTAAGGTTAGATAAAAACAGGCCTAAATTAGAGGATTAAGAATCAGTTAAAAGCCAAACTGAAAAGATGCGTCTTGAGCCTCCTTTTAAAAACATCAACAGTCTCTGCGGTCCTGATGCCCTCTGGCAGGCTATTCCATAGCTTTGCACCATAATGGCTGAATGCAGCCTCACCGTGGGTTTTTGTTCTGGCCCTTGGAATGATTAAAAGGCCGGTGCCAGAGGACCTCAGGATCCGCGAGGGTTGATATGATAAAAGCAGGTCAGATAGATAAGATGGCCCAAGACCGTTTAAACATTTGAAAACTAATAAAAGCACCTTAAAATCGATCCTGAAACACACGGGGAGCCAATGCAGCGATTTTAAAACTGGTGTAATGTGCTCCCGCCCTCTGGTCCTCGTCAGCACACGTGCGGCTGAGTTCTGAAGCAGTTGTAGATTATAAATAGTCCTTTTGGGAAGACCAGAGAGCAGGGCATTACAATAGTCTAGACGAGAGGAGATAAACGCATGCATCAGCACCTCCGTGTTTGCCTGAGAGAGAAACGGGCGGACTCTGGCTATATTCTTTAGATGATAAAAGCCTATCTTTGTTACATTTTTAATATGTGGAATAAAACTAAGCTCAGAGTCAAAAATTACGCCCAGGTTCTTCACAAATTGTGAGGGTTTAAAATCTTGTAGTTTTGTTAAAAGTTTCTCTCTCTGGCCTTCAGGACCAATAACTAAAACCTCTGTTTTGTCCTGGTTGAGCTGTAGGAAGTTCTCTGCCATCCATGACTTAATATCTAAAATGCAGTTTAAAAGGGTATCAATAGGCCCTGTGTCATCAGGAGACACGGCGATGTACAGCTGTGTGTCATCAGCATAACTGTGGAAGCTGATGCCGTGTCTCCTGATGACGTCCCCAAGGGGAAGCATATAAAGATTAAACAGTATTGGGCCTAGAATTGAACCTTGGGGAACCCCACACTTAATTCCATGGGTTCTGGAGGAACAGGTATCCATACTTACAAAGAAATTTCGGTCTGTGAGATAGGAATAAAACCAGTTAAAAACAGTACCAGAGAGGCCCACCAGGTTTCTGAGTCTATGTAATAAAATGTGGTGATCTACTGTATCAAAAGCGGCGCTTAGATCCAGTAGCACCATGACTATGAGGTTTTTCGAATCTGCCTTGCACCTGATGTCGTTTAAAATCTTTAAGAGGGCTGTCTCGGTACTGTGGTTCATCCTAAAACCAGATTGATATTTCTCTAAAATATTGTTGGTATTTAAAAAATAATTTAATTGGTTAGAAACCAGTCTTTCTAAAATCTTACTTAAAAACGGTAAGTTGGATACAGGTCGGTAATTATTAAAAATGCTGGAGTCCAGACTGCTCTTCTTCAGAAGGGGCCTCACCACCGCCGTTTTAAAGGCGGTGGGGAAGACCCCTGTCTGAAGAGAGCAATTTACTATATTTAAAATCTGTTCCTCGAAGAATCCATAAAATGTCTTTAAAAGTGATGTGGGAATTGGATCTAAAAGGCAGGTTGTTGGGTTTACCTGGGAGAAAACTCGACCGAGTGTCCTTGCATCAACCAGGGCAAAACTCTCCAGAGTTTCCTCAGATAAAAATGACTGTCCAGGTGTATTAAAACTAACATTTTGAGTTAAAAGACTGGATCTGATGTCATCGATTTTCTTTCTGAAGTGGTCTGCAAAGTCCTCGCAGAGGGCGACTGTGGGTGTCTCTGGGGATTTTTTAAAATTGGAATTGGTTAAAAGATCGAAGGTGGAGAAAAGAAATCTAGGGTTGTTTCTGTTGACTGTGATGAGATTTGAGAAATATGATGTTCTTGCCTGTTTGACTCACTGTAAACCCGAATGTTCAAAGTACTTAAATAAATTAAGTTATGCATACTCAAAGTTCTAAAAAAAAAAAGTTCCAGTAACTTAATTATGTCAAGTTCATTTAACATGTTGTTCCATTTTGAGTAATTTCAACTAACATGTTTTGATTAAATTGAACTATGGCTATATTAAGTAAGAGTAACTTAAAAACATAGCTTACATACAACTTAATACACTGTAAATCCGAATGCTCAAAATAATTCATTGGTATAAGTATAGTTAACTTAAAATTTTCTTAAAAGTTCTACTTATAAATGTTGATTGCCAGTAGCATTGTCTGTCTTTTCAGTTTATTAAACTTGTAATTTTTGATTGATATGAACTTTTTGCAGATTTGTGTAACCTACTTAAAATAATTAACTCATAGTTACTTATAAAAAAACGTATCTATTAAACATGAATAAATCAAACCAAGAATCAATTAAGAATAAATCCTTTGCATCAGATGGATTTGTACTGTGTAGGTTACACACGCACACCTTCCACCGGAAGTGTTCACACAATTTTATTTTGTAGTGTTTGCATGCACTTCCTCTTCAGACAGCGAGGCGGACTGGCGGAGGACTCGGAAGTAGAGCGGGATCAACGGACCAACCGACCGAAGGAGGCAACATTAGCACTCAGCTCTGTGCCATTGGGTTAAATGCAAGTAGTCGACATAAAACAAGCTTGAATGTTTGTTTCAGGCGGTTCAAAGTGTTTTTAAAACGGACTAAGTGAGTCACGTTAGCCATGGAAAATTGTTAACCGTTAGGTTAGCAGCAAGCTAACATGCAAAGTCGTCTCGCCAGTTAACGTTAGCTGTGTTGCATGGCGAACGTTATGTAGTTGTAAAAACTATTGATGCCAAACATGCAGTGACTGCTCATAATTAAAACTCTTAATCTGTGTTGAAGCTGCGTCAGTGTGTGAAAGCAGAAAGCTAACTGTAGCACCACGTGTTGTGTCTAACTAAAAGTTAAATTAGTTGGTTAAATTAAAAAAAAGTTTTGTGTGTGTGTTTACTAAGATTAGAGTTTATGAATGCTACCAGCCCAATTTTCTGCAGTTCAAATGAGTGGTTTTGGTTCACTGCACAGATAGGTGATACGTTTTTTTCCCCCTGTTGGCAAATTCAGGTTCAACTGCCAGGCTGTGTGTGTGTGTGGCGGGGGTGCAGCAGCTTCAACTCTTAATCTGTGTTGAAGCCGCGTCAGTGTGTGAAAGCAGAAAGCTAGTTCTAGCACCACGTGTTGTGTCTAGCTAAAAGTTAAAATAGCTGGTTAAATAAAATTGTGGTTAGCTGTCTAAATTTTGCAGACTAACACAGATCTACCTTGTGAATCACAATGTCTCTTTTCTCTGTTATGATTATGACTCCTGGTATGTAGAGCATCTTCGATCCTGTCAGCCACACAGGGAAGCCTGTCTATCCACCTGCAGTCGGAATTCAATGATACAAGCCCACTCTCTGCATACAAAATAGATGGGCTGCTGTTGGTGACTCCCAAGAGGTTCATACAAGTGAGACAAAATTAAGACCACTCTATGGTAAGTAATCCTTCATAAATCAGGAATTGTACATTTATTGGAAGATGTGCTCAGTATGATCAATCATTATACATCAATTTTGGGATTGCACTCTTTGGTAACACATTCTAAAGAACATACTGCATTAAAAGCACATTAATATAGCTGGCTAATTTTATGGTAGTTATAATGTACTGTGTAACCCAGGTCTCACAATGTTCTGTCACTTTGGCATGTAAGGTATAAAGCATTGTCAATGCTGAACACATTAGAGGTTGTCATAAATGATTATAAACATTTAAAAGCCTTATAAATGCACCATAATACTTGTTGATGTGCTTTTAACCTCTCATTTCATTTATTAAAGCGATGGCAGCTGAAGCCCCACAAAACATGATCCTTCTTGTCGTCGAGGCGGACCGTGTCAGAAAATTAAAACTCAGCTCCCGTCCAGCCTCTGTTGATGGACTGATTAAGATTTTAAAAGAACAACTGGGATTGGACTGTGACTTCACTTTGAAATATGAAGATCCAGACTTCGATGGAAAACTCACTTGCCTCACTGACATTAAAGAATTACCACAAAAAGCCTGTGTTCATATTTCACTTACAGAGGATTCCAGTTCTGTTGCATCGACTGATACCCTTTCAGACGTGTCATCCCCAGAACGTCTAAGCAGATGGCCTCCAGGTGCTTTTGAAATTCCCACATTTGCATATGACGTCGAGCTGACACTTCGAGATGGGAATGCTGAATTTGCAAAGAATGAAAAAACTCTTCAGCTGTCAAGGGATCAGAAGCATAATATCTTAGACAAACTGGCATCTACCATATATGGTTTCAAGGCTTACCCTAGTGATAAAGAGATAGCAGTGGTAGCTGAAGCTCTTGTGAGGAAACATCCCTGTTTAAAAGAAGCAGGATCTGACTGTGGATGGAATGGCTGGAAAAACAGCATCAAGTTTAAAATGGGTAACTACAGGACCAAGATGAGAAGAGCTGGATGTCAGGAGGTCACTGTAAATGCTGGGAAAAGAAGTCAAAGAAACCCTGAGAATGAACCCTCACACTCCAACATCAAAAGACCTAGGCGTGCAGAAGTCAACTTTCTGCCCAACTTTCCTCAAGGAGAGGATCCCTCAAGTCTTGAAGTTTTGAGGCAGGCTATTGTGGAAGAAGTAAAGAAGACTGAAAGAAATCTCCCACTTATTAGCAAGATGACTATTGTGACGTCCAGCCCACCAATCAAAGAGCTCATGGAGCTCTGGCCTGCTCTTTGTATGCAGTCCGAGGTAATGTTGATCAACTCATTCATCTGTTTTCATCTGTACCAGACAGTACTGTATATCACATTGTGTGCAGTGTTATCCATGCATTCATCCGAGATTAAATAATCTCTTTCCTCTTTCTCTCTGCTTTCTGTACTGTCCTTTCCACAATGCAGGTGTATGCAGAGTTTCAACGCATTACTAACCAGAACCTTCCCAATACTTTCTACGCCGAACTTGATCGCCACACTCCTCGTTTAATGGCCTTATTTAGGCAGAAAGCTTCCAGAACAGGCAAAACTGCAGACGCGTTGGCTGACATTTTCAAAGTCCATGATACACAGGTGATTATACATTTCACAGGTGAAGTCTTTGTGTAATGTTGAGAATTTAAATGTTTAAATAAGTGTTTGAATTTCACAAATGCACTAGATAAGTCAGCAGGTTTTTAGTGGAATTATGTGCAGATATTATTGTGGTAGCTAATATAATGCGTTGACTGGCATTGGGTTTGATTAGTAAACTTGTCACAGTATTTACACTATTTTAATCTTCTTAGGAATTACATGATGTCCACACAAGGCGTATCACTATTCTGCATGCCCTTCCTGTGTATCTGTGTGAGGAAGTGTCAGGATTTTTCAGAACATGTGTGGTAAGTCCCAGTTAAGAAATATCAAGCCTATTGTACTGTAAATTAACCTATTCATATTTTCATTTCATTTACTTATGTATAAGGACAACACACATTGACATTTCTGTAAATGGGCCAGTGTTCAACTGCAAATATTTGGCAAGATGTTTAGAAACCTTAACCCTCTTTCAAAATCCATCCTTTGAGACCCTTAAGGACATTTTGTCCACTCAAAACAACTGCTCTAAAAATGTATGAAATAAATATTTTTTTCATATTTCCACAGCTCTTTCAGTCAACCTCTGTTCTTTCCAAAAATAGTAAATATTATATTTTTTCTTTGGTTTTTAATATTTTTATTGGCCCTTTCATTTTTTCAGGATGATATGGATGAGCCAGACCTGGGGGATGCGTCAGTGGTCCTCCTTACAACCTTGAGTGACGATGCCACAAGCCCAGTTCACTACCACCCAGCGAAAATCTCCGTTATCCTAGAGGGTGATGTGGTGGTCGACCTCCCCAGGCTTGCTGATGCCTTTCTGGTAATGTTCGGCCTGATTTATGCTCTACATCTCGCCTATCCGAAGGGACTGATCAACACGTTTGAGTTCACGCAGAAAATCTTGCTTGGTCTGGATAACTCTAAACTGTCACCAAAGCTACAGACTCTCAAAAATGACCTCATGTTACATGTGTAACTCTAGATCTGAAAAGGAGTTGTGGATTCTGAGGGCTCACCCTGTTAGAGCATAGTCCACAACAAGAATATTTCATTGTCCATGGTGACTATTGTTCAGCTGTTGATGTTCAAGTTGCTGCTCTACAGTATTCAACTGGTTTTTTAGCCAAATGGCACAAAGTTGTTAATGTAATTTACATTTTATTGTTGTTGAACCGATATGCTAAGTGTTTACACTATGACATTTTGTTTTTACAAGGTGTAGTTTGGGGAAAGAATCTGGCCTCAAAGTTTCAGGCTGTTTTACTGAAGTAAAGTAATTACCTACCTAGTTGCAAACAGTGTTACAGAGACTTTATTATCCCCCGAGGATGGGATGTTGGGATATTGTGAATTTTGCTGAGTTTGAATTTCTTTTCTAAAACTACACAGTGCATCCTGAAGTTACTAGATTTAAACCAGATAGCCGAAGGAAGGCTACACACTGTGCCTTGTGTATGTATGGTTTTGAAAATTGTTTACATTGCGGCACTGCAAGTCAAAGGGTAATGTTGTATTAACAGTTTCCTGATTTTGAATATTTTCCACTACTACTTTTAAGTCAAGAGTACTTGATATGTTTAAGGCAATCAGTTGCCACAAATATTTTAAGTTTGAAGGTAAATGATTTCGAGTTTAAGCAAGTCAGTGTTTTTGAGTCATGTGTAATCAGAAGATTGGAAGAAAAAACTAATAAATGTTAAGTTCATTGAACAAACATGAAATCCTGAGTTTTCATACTTGAAATTATTAAGTTATCTTGAGTTATTGCAATGAGAAAGATGAATGAATTATTTGAGTACCATTTACTGACAATTTTTGAGTTGGCCTACTCAGTAATTCAATTTATGAGTAATTTAAAAGTATATCTAATATCAACTCCAAATATTTAAGCACTGATATACTCAAATGTTTGAGTTTATGAACTCAAAAAAAATGTGGCAACTGATTGCCTCACCTTTTTTGAGTTCTGCTAACTTATTCGGGTTTACAGTGCTGTTTTATTGTAAGATTTGAGTTGTTCAGACAGTATTTGGTAATGAACTGTAAGTTTACTTTTCCTCCACCTTCTCTCTGCACTCCTGCATTTTCTTTTTGATTTTTTAATTTCATCGTTTCTCCACGGGGGTAAAGTTTTTATTTTTGTAGTTTTAGTTAAAAGTGGAGCGACTGAGTCCAGTGTAGATGTTAGCTTACTGTTAAAATCATCAACAAGGGAATCACAAGGAGCAGGTAAAATCTCGGCCGGAGTGCTCTTTAAAATCTCGATAAAATTTGCAGCCACTTCAGAAGTTAGGTAGCGTTTCCTCACCGTTCTCACCGGGGCCTGCTGATGATTAAAACAGGCGATGTTAAAATACACACAGTAGTGGTCAGACACAGCCAGGTCAACAACAGAGGACACACCAGTGGACAGGCCAAACGTTATGACCAGGTCCAGGGTGTGTCCTCTGTTGTGAGTTGGCTGTGTGACATGCTGTTTAAAATCCAAGCAGTTTAAAAGGTTTAAAAATTCTCTGGACAATGGGTCCGAGATGTCGTCAATGTGTACATTAAAATCGCCAGTTATTAAGATCCTGTTATAAGTGGTATGTAAAATTGATAAAAACTCTGAAAATTCACTAATAAAGGAAGTGGAGTGATGGGGAGGTCTGTAAACAGTGACACAGAGAATAGGAGGACTGCTAAAAACAAAAGCATGGTGTTCAAATGATAAATAACTGTTAAAAGTGACGTCCTTTAAAATTAATGTATTTTTAAAAATTGAGGCAGTTCCGCCTCCTCTCTTACCCTCCCTGGTAGAAAATAAAAAGTTAAAATTAGGTGGGCAGGCCTCGGTGAGAGCAACTGGAGCATCTGTGCCAAGCCATGTCTCTGTTAAAAGAACCCCTTCTAAGTTGTGCTCTAAAATCAGGTCATTTATGACAAAGGTTTTGTTTAAAAGAGAGCACACGTTCAGCACGGCCAGGTTAATGTTCGTGCTGAACGTGCGCTCATGACCACAGGGAAAGGTAGTGTTAACATATAAAAGATTATGACTGTTATGATATGTTTTAACTCGGGTGCTTTTACACAAAATACACACCCTCTGTGCTTAAAACAAAATGCCTGTTGTCTCTTTGTCACTATAGCACCAACAGGGGACTACTGGAGGATGCTTAACCCAGGGGAGTACCGTGTGACGGCTCGAGCTGAGGGCTTCTCCCCTGTGACCAAACTGTGTGTGGTGGGTTACCAGTCAGGAGCCACCGCCTGCAGCTTCAACCTGGCCAAGTCCAACTGGGACCGCATTAAACAGGTAACGCACTGCCCTCCTAAAGTGACCACACCCCAAATCAGGCATACTCAACTTGCTTTGCCCGGGGGCCACCTCTGCAGAATGACAGGAAGCCAGGGGCCTCCGTATAATAAATGAATTGCATGTTTCAACCTTTTGACATTTGCTGTCATCGCTCATCTTTGGCAAAAGGCAAATCTAGTTGTGGCAGCCCTGCACACTTCAGGCATCCGTGGGGCCATTTTTAGGATTTGAGGAAATTCACCCTGGTCCTGTCGGGGGGTCCAGGGGGATCTTCTACTGGCCTTTATGATAAACACACTCATTTTGATGTTTTTTATGCACTGTGGCACCTTATTAACAGTCACAGTACAAAAAAATCACGATGTGGATCAATTTACTTTCACTGTGAATTAGAAAATGGTCCAGGCCAGATTGTGCCCACGTGCTGTAAACTGAGTATCACTGCCTTAAATTTTTGTCTATCTATTGTTTCTCTCTTAATTTCTCTGCAGATCATGGCCCTCCATGGCAACAAGCCAATTCGACTCAGCTACAGCAACAACAGAGCACAGTACCCTGCAGTTGCTAATAGCAACAGGCGTGTGTACAGCAGCAACAACGGGTATTCATCGAATTCACGAATCAGCACCGAACGGCAGAGGAGGCTCAAGATAGCTCGTTTGCGTCGTCTTCGGCAACAGAGATTACTTAGGATGAGATCAACAACAACATTACCCCCGACAACAACCACAATTCCCACAACACCAGAGACCACCACATCCTGGTATGACTCGTGGATCATAGGAGAAGGACAGTCCTCGACACCTGGTGGTTTCACAGACTCCATCCTGGATTATAACTATGAGTACAAAATTGATGACTATTAAACTTAAGACACACGGCCCCGATTCGGTAAACACGCAACTCTCCTACAAGTAGTTCTCATTGCCATGTTGTACTCTGAGCAGGCTGATAAAGAATCACATGAAGAATCCTGTCTTTGTACAACATATAATGGGAATGTACAGAATATTAACTACATTAATTGTATAAAGATAGTGTGTCTGTTACCTAACACAATGCCTCTTCACAGAAATGGACCCTGTATTTCACTTTGACAGTTCACATTGCATTTTTCTCACTTGTTATTCAGTCTTTTTGCTTCATGAAAAGATGTTTATTGTGGGTGCACGTTTAAAAAAAGTCATGACCTTGTTTTTTTACTTCACCACAGTTGAATTATTTACACCGTCTTCATCCATGGCAGCAATATTTTTACAGTATGAACAGTCACTAAAGGTTTAAAAAGCATTTGTTCAAAGTTGGTAACAGAGTCAGAAGATGGCAAGAGGCTTCTGTCATGTTGCCTCAGACAGATGGAGTAGTTATTTTTCAAATAAAGGCTTGTTAATACACAACCTTTGCCTCTTTTTTTAAGCACCTGTGTGAACCCTAAGTAGAATACTGGGCTATCAGTGCTGCTATCTCTTTGAATTTTATGAATAAGCATTAGAAATAAACTTATATGGCAGTTTTTACAACAATTCATTGACCGTTATAATACTGGACAGCATCAGTGTAGCAAGGACCGTAATTCTTGGCCCGCAGTGTTGCTGAATATTCATCAGCAGTGTCCGAGAAGTGTCAGTGTGTTGCTCTACATGTGGATATGGCCCCTCAGTGGCTGATGTTCATCTCACTGTCCTCATCGTCGTCAGCGGAGAAGGCCGAGAAGCTGACTGGCTCACATGCAAGAGTACGTAAATTGACCAGGCATGCTGTTTGGGTGCTACTGAAGTCTGGAACAGTAACCAATAGGACTTCCTGGCCATCAGGACCTGTCAGGAATTGAAGAGGAAAAATATTGGCACATTAGTAGGGCGGGAAACATTGGAATCATATAGCCCCCCAAAAGCAAGTATTTTGTCCATTAGGAGTCTTAAGAAAGATCATCATGATCGTCCAACAGGTTTCTTATGTGTACATGTAAACATCACACACTGACCTTTGATGAGCTTGGAATCAAAGGTTGGGGCGTTGCCACTGAAGTAAACGTGAGGACACTCTTCCAAGATGAAAGGGTCTTTTAGGTAAAATGGATAACAACCTGACACAAAATGTACAGAAAACAGTGTGAATAATTTGAACCAATACAAGCTGGAGGTTCACATTTTATTCAACATCAATCTGTCTGACTCACCAAGAGTATCAGGAGCCGTCGGGGCTAGGTGTCTGAGTCGTAGCGTATCCTCCAGTATTTCCAGGTGACTGTCCATGCTGCTGTACTTCTGAATGTCACAGACATTCTGACCTGATGTGCCCAGGAACCTTGATGGAAACACACGCACAAACACAGGGCCTTTAACATCTGCAAACCTGCTTAGGATTCAAAACTATATGCAAGATGAAAAATAAGAGACTGTGTATGGTTACCTCACTCCATCAATGTTAGCTTGGTATGGATTGGTGGCCAACTGTAGTGTAGGGTACACTGAGGACAGGGGGAACATACAGCGGTGGAGAGGCTGCTGAGGGAGGGTGTAGTTTGTGGGGTCGTACTGGCCCGGCATGACATCTACTGGAACTGAGGCCTAGAACAGCAGGAGGCAGTGACACAGTGACACTCATATCTATATTGTCACCTTTGAAAGAATTCCTAAAGATATTATTTTCTTTGGGTCACAGGCATTAATATTTCCAAATGTTTATGATCTATGAACTTTCTTAGTATACAAGATATTTCATTTTTGGACTGCTGCATCAAAATTGTGTTTCATTAGCAATTACTCAGTAACTTTTCAGTCCCTTTTACATTAAATCAGTGAATCCTTTAGTGTATAAAATGTCAGAAAATAGTGAAAAATGACAATCGCTGTCGAGGAAAACTCAATCAGCCCTCAATCAGGGCTATTCAATTGGATCATTTTAAAACCAGGAAATGCACCCTATTTAAAACTGTTTTTCGCTTGTGTTAATAACAAATTTTAAACAAATGCCAATGAATGTAGTAAGAAATGGCAATGTTTATCGTTTCACTTTCAAATTTTTAAAATATCTATATACATTTTGTTCACATATCTGACCCAGGCATACAACAAAGTGCAGAAACAGAATACGAAAAGAGCTATCAATACTGTCAATGCAGAGCCATAACAAGTCGCAGTGACAGTAATCAATAACACACACCCTATCTTTTTTTAGAAAAAGACTTAGAAAGTTTTTTTGTTTTTTTTACTACTCAACCACAGACCGGATGCTTTGAAAAAGCATGGTCGGGACTGCGTCACATGTGAAAACATTGCTTTGTGAAAGATATGACTGGCAGTGTCACTATACAGAGTCTTGCATCTTGCCTAATCAGAACTGCGCATGTGTACATCAACAGAGATGAGAAAGAAGCAGGATGACTCACTTGTTATCTACCTCCAGACAATATGTAGTTAACATATTTAGTCATTCTGGTATATCAGATTTCTGTATGACGGTCACTCAGAGGTTGCTTGTGGGCCAGATAAGACCAGTGAGCTGCCAATTAAATAGGCCTGCTCTAATCTGTTTCTTTTGTCCAACAGTAGTAGTCAGATAGATTATGAAGAGACAGCTGCCACAATGTAAACAATATGGCAAGATCTCTGAGGTTAAATAAATATACATCGACTCAAGATAAAATGCATAAAAAAATAATAAAATGCATATATACGTGTACAGGAGGGAGCAGACTCACCACCAACTGAAGCAGCAGCTCATCCAGCAGACGAATGGCCTCCACACTGCCAGCCTGAGTCTTCTTGGTGAGGTACTTGGGCTTGACACACACACAGAATAAAAGGGGTATTTAAATACCTTTAAGTGAGCCACTTCATGTGTCTTTTCTGAAAAAGTAAAACTAATGAGAGATAAAAAAAATTAAATAAATGTGTG
>JAPZEB010000022.1:34939243-34951729 GCA_029783705.1 Chaetodon striatus | reverse complement strand
TATTGGCCAAGAAGTTATACAATACAGAAGAAATGCTACAGCACAAGATACAGTATCCAAAAGGTTCACTGAGTTGACAAACATCTAGATTCTTATTAACTCATCTTGCAGGTGGACTCCAAGTTTCTGGTAGGTCTTGGTGGGATCCTGGTGGTCGGCTGTTCTGTCCTAGCCTCCATGGGCTTCTACTCCTGGATTGGCATCCCCTCCTCACTCGTCATTCTGCAGGTCGTGCCTTTTCTGGTGCTTGCTGTCGGAGCTGACAACATCTTCATTTTTGTTCTGGAGTACCAGGTGTGTAGATCTGTGAGCACCATGAATGTACAGCATGACTGATTTTGTAAGAATTGCATATTGTTTTTAGTTATGTTACCCTACTCCTCTTAACCATTTCAGAGAGATGTACGGAGGCCGGGAGAGAAGAGAGAGGAGCAGATTGGTCGTGTCCTTGGAAACGTAGCTCCCAGCATGCTTCTGTGCAGTCTCTCTGAGTCTGTCTGCTTTTTTCTAGGTAGGAACTTTTTGCAAAAACTACATCCATAGAGTTCTGTGCATGTGTAAAAAGGGAGCATTAAGTTTCAATATAATGCATTAATGTCTGTGTCTATCTCTGTGTACCTCAGGGGCCCTGTCAACCATGCCAGCAGTGAAGTCCTTTGCTCTGTATGCTGCTCTGGCCGTGCTCATGGACTTCATCCTCCAGATGACAGCCTTTGTGGCCCTGCTGTCCCTGGATGCCCGGCGCCAAGACAACAATCGCTGTGAACTGCTCTGCTGTGTAACAGTGTCAACCAAGCATCCCAACAAGCCAAATGAGGGCTTCCTGCTGCCCCTCATGAGAAAATACTACGCCCCTGTCCTACTGCACCGTTTCACCAGAATCATAGTGGTAAAGCTACTGATGCTTTAGTTAAGACATAAGACATAAGACAGTTATTTTCAATCTGTGGTCTCTGGTGTGTCTTTAATGTTAAATCCAAGGCACCCATAAACACAAATGAATTTGCTTATCACACACAGTGGTCTTTTAACTGGATATTTGTTGAATACATTCTGTCCTGGCTTTCCTTAGATGGTGGTTTTCATCTTCATGCTCTGTGGATCCTTATTCCTCATGTGTAATGTGACTGTGGGGCTGGATCAGGAACTGGCTATGCCTAAGGTCAGTAAGCACTGCTACATAAACACAAACACCTGCACACTCGCCTTTCCATGTAACCTCACAAAGATTATTCTGTTTTTGGCACAGGGCTCTTACATGCTGGACTACTTCCAGTACCTGTACAAATACTTTGAAGTCGGAGTCCCTGTTTATTTTGTAACAAAAAAGGGCTTCAACTTCAACACTGTGGAGGGCATGAATGCAGTCTGCTCCAGCGTAGGCTGCGATCAGTTCTCGCTCACCCAGAAGATTCAGTACGCCACCAACTACCCTGATCGGTGAGTTTTTTCATTCACAAGCTGTTGACAAGTTGTACACTTTTTATAAGGTCTTAACAACACACGGCTGCACAGTTTAACTCTACATCAATCACTTGCTTTGCTCAGTCCAGGGAAGGGTGGTTTTCTGCCTTTGTCCTTCGCATTATTATTTTTCACGGACAGATCCTTGAACCTCCTGATATCATGGTAGCAACCTCTTACATAGTGGCAATCAGATCAGTTAATGATGAACTTGGTTACATGAACGCCGCTGAGCTGATAACGGGTGCCTCTGAGTGATCGTGCCAGCCATAGAGAGCAAACACCCAAAACATCACCTACAATTACTGCCTGTATTCTACTCAAACCATTGTGTTATGGTTATGACCAGTCTGATTAATGGGAGCAATAAACGTTTTTTGTCTGTGTCTTGCATTATAATTTATACTGTCTATATTTTCCACTAAACAGATAATTTGTCATGCATAACTAAATGCCAACACTTACAGTAGAGAATTATATTACCTAGCGATCACTGTGACACATCTGATATGCCATTATGATATATAGTATCTCTACCAATAAATGACTTCAAGAAATTGGAACAGATGGATTATATTACAACACACATTTGTTTCCTACAGATAAGAAGGATCACTGATTGATTATCAGTTGCTTGCTGGCAAAGCTCTTCTCATAAAGGGGGACTTACCAGAATTATATTAGTCTATTATATGAAAGTGAAAGATTTTAACTTAAAAAAAAAACAATCATGCTGGTTAAGAAATGTACTGAATTTAGTTAAGTTTTTCAATGCATGCTAAAATTAGCTCAGATTGTGCTCAGTTAAACTTCAGTAATCGAGGAGGCTATCACTTTTAGAAGTTAAAAGGGTAGTTGGACATTTTGGGTAATGCGCTCATTTGCTTTCTTGCTGAGAGTTATATTAAAAGATTCACACCAATATCACGTCTGCATTAAGCTGTGTCCCCCCTGTGTCCAGTCTTTATGCTAAACTAAGCTAACTGGCTCCGCTGTAGCTTCATTCTTATTATCCGTACAGTAATGATGCATTCATTTACCTCAGAAGTCGGAGGTCGGATGATGTCAAACCCAAGGTGATCATGTTTCAGAGCATCATGTTGGAAAACCAAGATGTTATTGGCAATACCAGTTCAAGCCAGGTTAGCCATTTTTAGCAATACCAATTGATAAGAACACATTACTATTACAAACCATAGGTTTATAATAATACCTAGATACCTGATGCCAAGATGGTGCCTATTCATTCCAATGGAGTAAGCTAACCATCTCCTGGCTCCACCTTTATTATTAAGTGACAGAAAGTATATCTCAGTCTGAGTTAGTCTTGATGGATGTACTAGGGGATTGTTGTCTATATATTGGACTATAAGAAACATCTAGAATAACACCTTTATATTTGTATTACAGCCTTCCTTTAACACATTTACATTGTGATCTGTAGATCCTACCTGGCTATTCCTGCTAACTCCTGGGTAGATGATTTCATTGACTGGCTCAACCCTGGATCCAGATGTTGTCGTCTGTACGCCTTTGGTCCAAATGCTGGAAAGTTCTGTCCTGCAAGTGAATGTGAGAATCACCATAATAAAACATATGTTCTTTACTTTGAATGTCCTCATATGAAAAACATTACCTTTTTTTTTTTTTATTAACACTTGCTCTGCTTCCATGTCTCAATAGCATCTTTCCGATGTCCCCGGAAGTGTATGGCTACTCCACCGGATGGCGTCCTCAGGCCCACTGTGGAACAATTCAACCGCTTCCTCCCTGACTTCCTGGGTAACAGGCCAGACCTGCAGTGCCCCAAAGGGTGTGTATCATAGCGGCACATATGCACACAAAAACATCACAACATGAAAACAACAATCTCACTGCTTATTGTCTCTTTTAACAGTGGTCTCGGAGCCTACGACACAGCTGTGGTGAAAGATCTGAGTGGCGAAATTATAGGTGAGTCATCTGACATCATCTTAGAGCAGTCAGTGATCTTTTATTCTTTTCATAGAGACAGTACGTTAAGTTAACCTTTTCTCTCCTATGTTCCCAGCCTCTCGATTCATGGCTTACCACACGCCTTTAACCAACTCTCAGGAGTTCACTGCTGCTCTGCTGAAGGCCAGAGAGCTGGCCCACAACATTACAATGGGCATGAGGAATGTGACAGGCACCTCACCTGACTTTGAAGTATTTCCATACACGTATGTACTTTTGTTTTCTGAACTCCATCTTCTACTACTCTGTGAACGGGCTCTTTTCATAATATATATGGCGATGGTCATTAAACCAGTTTGTTATCTCTGACCTTTATTTTTCTTCCCTCTTCCTCCTCTAGGGTGACTAATGTATTTTATGAGCAGTATCTGACCATTGTGCCAGAGGGACTCTTCAACATCTCCTTGTGTCTGCTGCCCACCTTCGTGGTGTGCTGCCTGCTGCTGGGTTTGGATCTGCTCTCCGGTCTGCTCAACCTAATTACCATAATCATGATCGTCGTGGACACTGTTGGTGTCATGACACTGTGGGGCATCGACTACAACGCAGTGGCCCTTATCAATCTGGTCACGGTAAGAAGACGTCTGTGATGGGGATTAAAGACGCACTCGACTGATTTCACATATTAAGTCTGTTTTACTTGTCATGAGGAGTGCTACTCACTCTGTGAAGACACATGTATAATATCCTCCGTGGCTCTAGAGGGAGCTTTTAAAGTTGTAAAGAAAAATAACCTTGATGATGTCATGGTGATGTCATCATGATTTGGGCTTAGAAACTTTAAATTTAGAACAAAAAGTCGAAATTTATAATGGAAAGGCTGCGTTACAAAGTGGAGGTGTGGAGTTTGAAAGACATGGGTGTTCACCAGGCTCTTACTGAGTATAAGATGTCATTGAGTTGCATTATGGGAAATGTAGGATCAGGATACATCCAGATATTTTAGCCTGTGCTGCTCCAATTTTGACCATTCTTTTTTAATCTGTAGTCTCTTTTGAGTCCCCTACTTTTATGCAAGTACAATATTAATTTGCTACAATGTTCTTTTTATATTTTTCCTATATCCTGGAGTCAATCTATGATGTTAATAATAATAATAATAATAATAATAATTGTTTTAAAAAGGTGTGTTTTGGGGGTTTTCTTAAAGGTGAAGAGTGGGGAGGAGTCTCTGATATATATGTATGTTATACTTTGTTTTCAGTAAGGCAAGATGTTATATGTTCATATCATATCACCTTTCATTTCTATGGTCATTTCTTACTTTACTAACTTACATTCTCTTTGTTGTTTGCAGGCTGTGGGCATCTCTGTGGAGTTTGTGTCTCATATGACAAGATCCTTCGCACTCAGCACTAAGCCCACACGTGTAGAAAGAGCGAAGGAGGCCACGGCAAACATGGGCAGCGCAGTAAGTGAACTTAAAGGCAGTCTAGAGCACACATTGTTAATCCCTCATAAATTTAAAGCAGAAATTAGAGAAATAAACATCCAGTTTTAGTGCCACACATTAGTTGACTGTATAAATATACACACACAGAAACAGCTGTTAAATACGTTTGTTTTGTACCCTGTAGGTGTTTGCTGGTGTTGCTATGACCAACCTACCAGGCATCCTTGTACTGGCGTTTGCCAAAGCACAGCTCATCCAGATCTTCTTTTTCCGATTAAACCTGGTCATTACACTTCTGGGGATGGCTCATGGACTCATATTCCTTCCTGTGCTGCTCAGCTACTTTGGTATGTGCTTTAAAGGTGCTTATTTGTGTGTACAACAAAGAGGTTGAAGAGCTATATTAACAATACAATTCATGTTTCCTTGTCTTAGGTCCTGGTGTGAATAAAGCAATGCTGCTGCAGATCCAGCAGGACAAACTTAAAGCCAACCAGGAGCTGGAGATGAGAAACAACATGAAACAAGTATATGACAACCTGAGCTATGAGGACAATGAGATGAAACAGGGCGCAAACACCAGCAGACCTTCACAAGTTAGAGAGAACCATCCGGAGGAGAGAGAGGAGAGAATTGACCGTTTCTGAGCACCAACAACAAAACTGTTTTCATGCTCTGATGAGTGAATACCTCTGTAACAAACTGAACAAGGACGGCCACAGAAAAGGACAGAGATAGCAGACAAGGAGTCATATTTGGCTCCGTACAGAAATCATTAACTTAACTATGTACCTCAAGCAGAAAAGGACCAGTGGGACTGAAGACAACAATACACTGTTGTGCAATATTTCTGAGCAATGCAAGAGTGGAGTCAATCTTCCTGTCTTAACATAAAAAACTACACGTCGGTCCTCACGAGCACTGCAGCTAGGCAAGTTTTAGTTGTTCCAATTGTGGAATTATTTGACAGGAAGTCGACCAATGTTCTTGAATCAGCCGTTTTGTATTTTTTGTATTGAATGTAATTATTTTGTATGTGTAAATACTTTACATTAGTACTGTTTAGGGTAATTTTAAGTAACACACACTCCAGTTTTCATATTATAGTTTCTTCAATAGCAGTATGGTGGTGTCACTGTAAAATGTGCAATCAGCAAAAACATATTAAATGTTTTTAAACATAAGGTATCATAATTTTTAAGGTTTTTAAGTTATTTATGGTACAAAAAAAGAACCTCCGCACACTAGATTTTGAAACATCAAAAAAGGTCTATGACTGAAAGGTTGTGTATGTAATTAAATAAATTATGGAGATTTTAGTGTGCGGAAGCTTTTATTTATATCACATCTTCAGGCCCTTCCAGCAGCCAGTAAAGCCTTGAAGATGGTGGACAATTATTTTTATATATAAAATTACAAATAGGGCTTTTTGAACTTCAAGGAATCTTTCCATTTAATCTGCGTTTTCTGTGACAGAGGATGTGATCATGAGAAATACTCAGTAGAGCCATCCTGTTTATTTTTAGAGGCTGCCTCAAGATGATGAATAGATGAGGCCAGGCTGGAGTGTTTTTTGTTTCTTCTTTTGGGAAGCGGGGGAGCGGTGACAGACGGTGGCTTTAAGTTTTCACACACAGAGCTATGGAACAATGGCAAAATGCGAAGCACCCATAGTGACATAGATTGTCTTCCATGCAGACACAGGTTTAAGTGAGACACCACCATACAGATGGCCAGTCCCCCTGTGCTTCCTCGTGCACCCCATGAAATTACCCCACTGAAGAAAGTAACCAAATGTTTAAATAACTAAATAAAGAATGAAAATCAATACGTGTGAAACCTATTGTTCTATGTTAATCCTCCAGTATAGATCCTAATGAATCCTTTGAGGCAACAGAACCTTGTTGTCTCGATGACAGTACGCAGTATGCGCATTTTGTGGTAAATAGTGTTGAAATGTTAAAACATGGCAATACTTTTCTTGGTAGGGAGCAGCAGTGATGGGAAAATCAGTAAAGCATCTATATGGCATGTTCATCCTCACAACCTTGCTCCCATTTTTCACAGGTTTAAGTTTAAGATCTAAGGCTTTTTATGCACTCAATAGATGTATCGCTCTCAAATTTTGGTGGCAAATCTACAAAAATCTGTGTTAGTGAGGACTTCTTCTTTTCCAAGATAATCCATCCACCTGACAGGTGATGGATATCAAGATGCTGATTAAGCAGCATCATTACTACACAGGTGTTCAGGGATGTCCACCACAGCTGTTACCCATGAGCTGAATGTTCATTCTCTACCTTAAGTTGTCCCCATTGTCGTGTCCCCGAATTTCACATTACATCCAACCAGCCTCACAACCACACATCAAACTGCAGTCAGGTCCTGGTGAAGACGATGAGCATGCAGATGAGCTTCCCTGAGACGGTTTCTGATGGTCAGTGCAGAAATTCTTTGGTTGTGCAAACCATTTGTTGCATCAGATGTTCAGGTGACCGGTCTCAAATGATCTTGGAGATAAAAAAAATGCTGGATGTGGAGGTGGTGTGACATTCCCGCAGTCAGCATGCCAATAGCACACTCCCTCAAAACTTGCGACATCTGTGGCAGCGTGTATGTGTGATCAAAGTGCACCTGTTAAAGCGGCCTTTTATTGTGACCATCCCGAGGCACACCTGCTGTAATGATGCTGTTTATTTAGCATCTTGATATGCCACACCTGTCAGGTGGATGGATTATCTTGGCAAAGGAGGAAATTGTTCTGTATACATGTCATGGCTGAAAATGAATACTTCAACAGTTTTAGACATGCCCAATGTTATGTTATGCAAATTCAAATATAAATTAGAGATAAAAAAAAATAAATAGAAATGAAGAAAGTGTCAAACAGTTTGGGTATTTCAAATTTTGTTTTATTAACAATGCATCCCTTTGATAGGATTGTATGTTTCTTTAGGTCATCAATGCCCCCAAAAACATACTGTACACATTATACAAGGGAAACCACGATTCAGGCAAAAAAAAAAAAAAGAAAAGAAAAAAAAATCTTTTTAAATTATAATACAGTCTTGAGGAAAAAATATAAATAACTTTTTTTTCTTCTCTGGTTGAGCTCACTCTATGGTACAGACATATAATAAATAGATCGGATCTGACATCACTCAGCTGATCTATGAATCATCTCTCTATGAGTCCATTTGTTTAGCAGCATTATAGCAAAAACAAGCCAATGGAAACAGAGATCCCCCGTTTCCCTGGAAACCTTTTACAAATCCTTTAGTCATCACACGCCCCCACTCCTCCATCTCAGCCAATGACAGACAGTGATATTGCATTGTGGAAACAGATTCAGGGGTAATTATATTCCTACAATGTAATGGCAGCATGTAATGGCAACCTATTTTTCTTTTTTTTTCTTTTAAAGTTTTACAAGCAAGAAACACGTTAAGGTGACGTTACAACTTTGCCATGCTTGTTGCACATGCAGTGGAAGTGAAGCACAGAGGTAAGAAGGCATAGAGTTGGGTGGCTGCTCGGCTTACGCGGGTTTTGGAGACGTTTCGTAAGCAGAGTTTGGTACTAAATCTGTAATGAATCGTTCTACAGATAAACTTGTACAACCGAGCATCTTTCCAAAAGATCGACCCACCTCCTGAGAAGCTTACTAATAATGCAATGGCTGAAGAAAAACATTAAAGGTCCTACGCAAGTAAAGGATGGCATAAACTAGCATTAAGTTACATGCTATTCTCCTCATGTACTGTGTTAGGGTGGCATATATAGTGCTTTAGAAAATACAATACTAGTGATGTTTGATTGTCTGAGATATAAGAAATAGAAAAGTAATTGGCTGTCTGTGCTGACAAGAGGCTACAGGTTGTAGGAAGTGGTGAGGCAAGAGAAGCAAAAGCACATTATCTGGCTAGAACAGATCACAAGTCGGGGTGGGATGTGAACCAGGAAGGCTCCAGATAAGTTTTAAAAACAGCAGGACCCTTCTGTAGTGTTTTGTATCGTAAGGAGAAAAGAACGTGGGGTCCGAGGAATCACTGGGTAGACACAACGACATGCCTTATTCATTTCATTACAGAAAAACACCACCTCTGGAAAGAGATAAAATGTTGATAGAATTATTTTTTCTTCTTTTAAACACAATGTGAGTCTTTGTCTTAATGATCCAGCTTGTCCTTTAGCATTATGTTGATGTATTATTGAGTGTTGCTCAAGATTGCCAACCCATCTGAAAACAGTATTTGGTTAAACTGCTCCCCCTTTTTCCTGTTCGAAAAAAAAAAAGAGTTTGAAACAGCATTAGGCAAGTCGGGATAATTTTGTTTACAGATACCGACAGCCTTTGTTTCCAAGATAGGCGAGCGATGACCACCTCCTCCTCTTCCTCGGCTACTGTACTCTGTTTTGAGCAACAGAAACATGCCAGACGCCTCCCCCCGACCTTATATCTTATATTCTCTCAGTCATTTTTTCTATGTTTGTAGGGTGGCAGGACCGGGGCTTTGCAGGGAACACGAGGGGGAGGATGATCAGGATTCTGCAGGAGGGTCACTGTCCTCTTCAACAGGTTTTGGTAGTTTTGTCAGGATTGCCTCTGCTTCCTCATACATCTGGAAAAAAGGAAAGAGGAATATTTTACAATGGAATAGCTCTGACACACCAGGCTGATGGTCGGCTGTGAGTGAGTGTCGGCCCTTGTTGGCTTTTTTTTAGGCCAATTCAACATGTCGAATCGGCATCAGAGATGGCAGAGCCTGTTGGTAAATGAAATCGCTCTGGCTGGCAGTTCAGCTAAGCGCACGAGAAGAGAAACGGAAGCGAGGAAAGTCAACAAACAACTAAAGTCAAGAGGGCGTGAGATCTAAACAAAAACATGTTATATGGTAGGATTATGATTTTGCCATTGAGCTCTTTAGCAGAAACTGTTTTTAATGTTTGTGTTATTGTTAATTGCTGCATATTCAATATCCTTTGCTCTTTTAACACTGGGTTGTGTTGTGCTACCTGGCTAACCAGCGTCTTGAATCCGTCATGTCAGTCTTCTGGTTTCTCTTTTTAAATGACGAATACAGACTGCTGTCACCTGCTTGTATGTTGGGTTACTTCTCACACGGGTGCAGAGCGTATGTGTGAGACGTTGGCTGTAGTCTTTGTGGTGTGTTCATGTACTTTTTGGCCAAGATTGGCTACGCAACAGTCAGTGTTCATCGCCACCTGTTCTTTGAAGTTGGTTTGGTGTGTCTGTGCCTGAAGGAGTAGAGTTGCAGAAAATGTAGGGGAGATGAGGGTGGTATAATGTCTTACCGGCATGAATTGCACGTCCTGGAAGAGTTCCTGTATGAAGCGTCTTGAGGTGAGGCGAAACATACAGTGGGCTAAGAGGTGGGAGACCTCGGAGTACAGGCAGATGTCATCAAATGCGTAGGGGAACTTCTCCTTTATCCTGCAGTTAATAAAAAGAGAAATTTAACAGGCTTTAAAAATCAATTTCTACTGTTCTGCAATTGAATGTGCTTCTCAAAAAAATGCACGTAGAATAAAGAGCATACGTCAGTAGTCCTGTTTCGTGGCCTTTGGTTCCTACAGAGGAGCTGAGGTTGATGATGAGGCGGAGCACCTCCTTCCTCAGCAGGACTCGGGAGGCGGGGCCATCTTCTGATATGGCCTTGCCACCTAAATGACACATAAACATTCAGTGTTCACCACAATAAATATAACGCTGTACCACTGAACAAGTAGTTCCTTTATTTTGTTGTGGAACACATATAATTTCAAAGACTTTGTTGTCATGAAAAACTTCAGTAGGTAATAAATATAAACATTTTACTGCAGTTTATTTCAGGGGAAAAAAAGAGTAATTTTGCAAATGCTAAATTTTTTTTTGTTGTGAAAAACATGACATCCTGATAGTGTCTTGAACAACACACATCCCTGCAGGTTGGGGTTACTCATGGTCTTACATATGACAATGTCAGCAGGTGTGGGCGTGCTACAGATTGAGCCTTGTGACACAGCAGCGTCGCTGCAGCCCGACACCCCAGAGAACTTGGACTGAGGCATCACCTCCAGACGATGGCCGCTCTGCCCTCCCCATGACGGGAAGTCAACATAGTCTAGAAGAAAAAAGTATATATATTTAAAATACTTATATTTTGCACTGAGTTCAAAGTATGTTCATGTAAATGGCTGAAAGACTGACTGTGTGTGTGTGTGTCTGCTCACCTGTCCGAGGGTGTGTGCTGTTGATCTGTGGCTGTGTGGGGTATCCGAGGACGATGGCTCCTACACAGTAGAGGCAGTTTTCTTCAGTGTGTTCCTGCAGTCCTGTCTCCTCTGAACCCACCGTGTGGTTCTGGGTGTCACCTCGGCACACGATCAGCTCAGAGATGCTGAACTGTTGCTTCAGTGCTGGAAGAGCAGGGCGATCACCTACAGGGGGAGAAACCAGGGTGAGTATGAGCACAACCTTCTGTTTTAAAATCTTTTTCGTCTGACATTTCTGGGAATTATTATGCCTTTCCTCATTTTCTGTCATAAATATGATGTTAGTGTCAGGTGTTCATATTAAATGTGGCCAAAGTTTCAAATATAGCACTTAACATTTGTAAAAGTAATCCCCGTGAGCAAAAAACTCAGACTTCAGACAGTTGTGAATACTCTGTTTCTAATGTTTATTTCTATTTTTTGATAATTAAAGCATGTGGACATGTTTTAGTAGAAACCTTGAATAGAAGTATGAAGCTGAAAATGAACATAATAGGTCCCCTTTAATTATCATTTAATTACCATCTCCATCGCCAAAGAGGAAGCGTTTCCGCTCTTCTGACGGCGGGCTGATCCTCTGCTGAAAGTAGGCCGAGTCTCTGATGTGGAACATATCGTTGATGTCCATGGGCAGTGCTAGGCCAACATAGTCATCGCTACACCCAAAGGTGGCACTAGAGACCATTGAGCGCACTGAGGAGCAGCGGTGTAGA
This sequence comes from Chaetodon striatus, assembly GCA_029783705.1. Classification (NCBI taxonomy): domain Eukaryota; kingdom Metazoa; phylum Chordata; class Actinopteri; order Chaetodontiformes; family Chaetodontidae; genus Chaetodon; species Chaetodon striatus. Next base: position 34,939,888 of record JAPZEB010000022.1, on the reverse strand, counting down.
GTGCTTTGGTTGATGGGACTGAGCAGTTCCTCTTTATCCAGAGAGGCAAAGCTAAGTGCCTTCAGAAACCTAGGGAGGGCAAGAGGAGAGGTGCGTGAGAGGATCCGGGGGGAGAGACTGGGACAGAAAAGGAACATGAGGAATAAGTGAAAAAATGTTGGGTAAAAGCACAGAGACACAGACTTAGTGAACAGAGAGTGACAAGCAAGTTGGGATCATCACAGCGGGCTCTAAAGCCTGACACACTGCAGCAAGCTATCAGGGCAGCAGCTACAGGTAAAGTCACAGCAGAGGATCCACGTGCATCCAAAGTGATATCACTGTCTTAAAGCCAAGAACCTATTGGTAATGATTTAAAATGCACCGAAGCTTCCAAGGATCTAGTCTGATAGTCTGAAGCTTCACACAGACATAAATACCCAGTAACGGTTCAAATAGAGGCAGACATTACTTAAAAAGGAAAATAAATTGAGTCCTTGGAAAACTTAAGTTAGAGCTGGTCAGTTTTCGTCTGCTCTATTATGGCAAAAATCATAATCATTTGGTCACTAATGGGATCATGACTATTTAATAACATTACTCATTGACTTTGGAAACATTGTACATTTAATGAACTAAAAGATTTAGTATGCAGGATTTTCCTAA